>CM060631.1:347500-355000 GCA_030578275.1 Meda fulgida | reverse complement strand
GATATTAATGCTTGGTTAATTATTTTGAATATCTACACACATCACTCCACACCGCCAGCCTCTCTGCCGCTACACACATCACTCCACACCGCCAGCCTCTCCCCCGCGCTACACACATCACTCCACACCGCCGGCCTCTCCCCCGCGCTACACATATCACTCCACACCGCCGGCCTCCCCCCCGCTACACACATCACTCCACACCGCCAGCCTCTCTGCCGCTACACACATCACTCCACACCGCCGGCCTCTCCCCCGCGCTACACATATCACTCCACACCGCCGGCCTCCCCCCCGCTACACACATCACTCCACACCGCCGGCCTCTCCCCCGCTACACACATCACTCCACACCGCCGGCCTCTCCCCCGCGCTACACACATCACTCCACACCGCCGGCCTCTCCCCCGCTACACACATCACTCCACACCGCCGGCCTCCCCCCCGCGCTACACACATCACTCCACACCGCCAGCCTCTCTGCCGCTACACACATCACTCCACACCGCCAGCCTCTCTGCCGCTACACACATCACTCCACACCGCCAGCCTCTCCCCCGCGCTACACACATCACTCCACACCGCCGGCCTCTCCCCCCCGCTACACACATCACTCCACACCGCCGGCCTCTCCCCCCCGCTACACACATCCTCCACACCGCCAGGCCTCTTCCCGCGCTACACACATCACTCCACACCGCCGGCCTCTCTCCCCCGCTACACACATCACTCCACACCGCCGGCCTCTCCTCCCCCCCCCCGCTTACACACAATCACTCCACACCGCCGGCCTCTCTCCCCGCTACACACATCACTCCACACCGCCTGCCCTCTCCCCCGCGCTTACACACATCACTCCACACGCCGGCCTCTCCCCCGCGCTACACCTACAACACTCCAACACCGCCGGCCTCTCCCCCGCGCTACACACATCACTCACACCGCCGGCCTCTCCCCGCGCTACACACATCACTCCACACCGCGCGGCCTCTCCCCGCCGCTACACACATCACTCCACACCGCCGGCCTCTCCCCGCCTACACACATCACTCCACACCGCCGGCCTCTCCCCCGCGCTACCACACATCACTCCACACCGCCAGCCTCTCTGCCCGCTACACACATCACTCCCACACCGCCGGCCTCTCCCCCCCGCTACACACATCACTCCACACCGCCGGCCTCTCCCCCGCCTACACACATCACTCCACACCGCCGGCCTCTCCCCCGCACTACACACATCACTCCACACCGCCGCCTCTCCCCCGCGCTACACACATCACTCCACACCGCCAGCCTCTCTGCCCGCTACACACATCACTCCACACCGCCGGCCTCTCCCCCGCGCTACACACATCACTCCACACCGCCGGCCTCTTCCCCGCGCTACACACATCACTCCACACCGCCGGCCTCTTCCCCGCGCTACACACATCACTCCACACCGCCGCCTCTCTCCGCGCTACACACATCACTCCACACCGCCGGCCTCTCCCCCCGCGCTACACACATCACTCCACACCGCCAGCCTCTCTGCCGCTACACACATCACTCCACACCGCCGGCCTCTTCCCCCCGCTACACCCATCACTCCACACCGCCAGCCTCTCTGCCGCTACACACATCACTCCACACCGCCGGCCTCTTCCCCCCGCTACACACATCACTCCACACCGCCAGCCTCTCTGCCGCTACACACATCACTCCACACCGCCGGCCTCTCCCCCCGCTACACACATCACTCCACACCGCCGGCCTCTCCCCCGCGCTACACACATCACTCCACACCGCCAGCCTCTCCCCCCCGTTACACACATCACTCCACACCGCCGGCCTCTCCCCCGCGCTACACACATCACTCCACACCGCCGGCCTCTCCCCCGCGCTACACACATCACTCCACACCGCCGGCCTCTTCCCCGCGCTACACACATCACTCCACACCGCCAGGCCTCTCTGCCGCTACACACATCACTCCACACCGCCGGCCTCTCCCCCGCTACACACATCACTCCACACCGCCGGCCTCTCCCCCCCGCTACACACATCACTCCACACCGCCAGCCTCTTCCCCGCGCTACACACATCACTCCACACCGCCAGCCTCTCTGCCGCTACACACATCACTCCACACCGCCGGCCTCTCCCCCGCTACACACATCACTCCACATCCGCCGGCCTCTTCCCCGCGCTACACACATCACTCCACAACGCCAGCCTCTCTGCCGCTACACACATCACTTCACACCGCCGGCCTCTCCCCCGCGCTACACACATCACTCCACACCGCCGGCCTCTCCCCCCCGCTACACACATCACTCCACACCGCCAGCCTCTCTGCCGCTACACACATCACTCCCACACCGCCAGCCTCTCTGCCGCTACACACATCACTCCACACCGCCGGCCTCTTCCCCGCGCTACACACATCACTCCACACCGCCGGCCTCTCCCCCCCCGCTACACACATCACTCCACACCGCCGGCCTCTCCCCCCCGCTACACACATCACTCCACACCGCCGGCCTCTCCCCCCGCACTACACACATCACTCCACACCGCCGGCCTCTCCCCCGCGCTACACACATCACTCCACACCGCCAGCCTCTTCCCCGCGCTACACACATCACTCCACACCGCCGGCCTCTTCCCCGCGCTACACACATCACTCCACACCGCCAGCCTCTCTGCCGCTACACACATCACTCCACACCGCCGGCCTCTTCCCCGCGCTACACACATCACTCCACACCGCCAGCCTCTCTGCCGCTACACACATCACTCCACACCGCCGGCCTCTCCCCCCGCTACACACATCACTCCACACCGCCGGCCTCTCCCCCCCGCTACACACATCACTCCACACCGCCAGCCTCTTCCCCGCGCTACACACATCACCCCACACCGCCAGCCTCTCCCCCCCGTTACACACATCACTCCACACCGCCGGCCTCTCCCCCGCGCTACACACATCACTCCACACCGCCGGCCTCTCCCCCGCGCTACACACATCACTCCACACCGCCGGCCTCTTCCCCGCGCTACACACATCACTCCACACCGCCAGCCTCTCTGCCGCTACACACATCACTCCACACCGCCGGCCTCTCCCCCGCTACACACATCACTCCACACCGCCGGCCTCTCCCCCCCGCTACACACATCACTCCACACCGCCAGCCTCTTCCCCCCGCTACACACATCACTCCACACCGCCGGCCTCTCCCCCCGCTACACACATCACTCCACACCGCCGGCCTCTCCCCCCCGCTACACACATCACTCCACACCGCCGGCCTCTCCCCCGCACTACACACATCACTCCACACCGCCGGCCTCTCCCCCGCGCTACACACATCACTCCACACCGCCAGCCTCTCTGCCGCTACACACATCACTCCACACCGCCGGCCTCTCCCCCGCGCTACACACATCACTCCACACCGCCGGCCTCTTCCCCCGCGCTACACACATCACTCCACACCGCCGGCCTCTTCCCCCGCGCTACACACATCACTCCACACCGCCAGGCCTCTCTGCCGCTACACACATCACTCCACACCGCCGGCCTCTCCCCCGCGCTACACACATCACTCCACACCGCCAGCCTCTCTGCCGCTACACACATCACTCCACACCGCCGGCCTCTTCCCCCCGCTACACCCATCACTCCACACCGCCAGCCTCTCTGCCGCTACACACATCACTCCACACCGCCGGCCTCTTCCCCCCGCTACACACATCACTCCACACCGCCAGCCTCTCTGCCGCTACACACATCACTCCACACCGCCGGCCTCTCCCCCCGCTACACACATCACTCCACACCGCCGGCCTCTCCCCCCGCTACACACATCACTCCACACCGCCAGCCTCTTCCCCCCGTTACACACATCACTCCACACCGCCGGCCTCTCCCCCGCGCTACACACATCACTCCACACCGCCGGCCTCTCCCCCGCGCTACACACATCACTCCACACCGCCGGCCTCTTCCCCGCGCTACACACATCACTCCACACCGCCAGCCTCTCTGCCGCTACACACATCACTCCACACCGCCGGCCTCTCCCCCGCTACACACATCACTCCACACCGCCGGCCTCTTCCCCGCGCTACACACATCACTCCACACCGCCAGCCTCTCTGCCGCTACACACATCACTTCACACCGCCGGCCTCTCCCCCGCGCTACACACATCACTCCACACCGCCGGCCTCTCCCCCGCGCTACACACATCACTCCACACCGCCGGCCTCTTCCCCGCGCTACACACATCACTCCACACCGCCAGCCTCTCTGCCGCTACACACATCACTCCACACCGCCGGCCTCTTCCCCCCGCTACACACATCACTCCACACCGCCGGCCTCTCTCCCCGCTACACACATCACTCCACACCGCCGGCCTCTCCCCCGCGCTACACACATCACTCCACACCGCCGGCCTCTCCCCCGCGCTACACACATCACTCCACACCGCCGGCCTCTCCCCCGCGCTACACACATCACTCCACACCGCCGGCCTCTCCCCCGCGCTACACACATCACTCCACACCGCCGGGCTCTCCCCCGCGCTACACACATCACTCCACACCGCCGGCCTCTCCCCCGCGCTACACACATCACTCCACACCGCCGGCCTCTCCCCCGCGCTACACACATCACTCCACACCGCCGGCCTCTCCCCCGCGCTACACACATCACTCCACACCGCCGGCCTCTCCCCCGCGCTACACACATCACTCGACACCGCCAGCCTCTCCCCCGCGCTACACACATCACTCCACACCGCCGGCCTCTCCCCCGCGCTACACACATCACTCGACACCGCCAGCCTCTCCCCCGCGCTACACACATCACTCCACACCGCCGGCCTCTCCCCCGCACTACACACATCACTCCACACCGCCGGCCTCTCCCCCCGCGCTACACACATCACTCGACACCGCCAGCCTCTCCCCCGCGCTACACACATCACTCCACACCGCCGGCCTCTCCCCCGCTACACACATCACTCCACACCGCCGGGCTCTCCCCCCGCGCTACACACATCACTCCACACCGCCGGCCTCTCCCCCGCTACACACATCACTCCACACCGCCGGGCTCTCCCCCGCGCTACACACATCACTCCACACCGCCGGCCTCTCCCCCGCGCTACACACATCACTCGACACCGCCGGGCTCTCCCCCGCGCTACACACATCACTCCACACCGCCGGCCTCTCCCCCGCGCTACACACATCACTCGACACCGCCAGCCTCTCCCCCGCGCTACACACATCACTCCACACCGCCGGCCTCTCCCCCGCGCTACACACATCACACCACACCGCCGGCCTCTCCCCCGCGCTACACACATCACTCCACACCGCCGGCCTCTCCCCCGTTGCACACATCACTCCACACCGCCGGCCTCTCTCCCCCGCTACACACATCACTCCACACCGCCGGCCTCTCTCCCCCGCTACACACATCACTCCACACCGCCGGCCTCTCTCCCCCCGCTACACACATCACTCCACACCGCCGGCCTCTCTCCCCCGCTACACACATCACTCCACACCGCCGGCCTCTCCCCCGCGCTACACACATCACTCGACACCGCCAGCCTCTCCCCCGCGCTACACACATCACTCCACACCGCCGGCCTCTCCCCCGCACTACACACATCACTCCACACCGCCGGCCTCTCCCCCGCGCTACACACATCACTCGACACCGCCAGCCTCTCCCCCGCGCTACACACATCACTCCACACCGCCGGCCTCTCCCCCGCTACACACATCACTCCACACCGCCGGGCTCTCCCCCGCGCTACACACATCACTCCACACCGCCGGCCTCTCCCCCGCTACACACATCACTCCACACCGCCGGGCTCTCCCCCGCGCTACACACATCACTCCACACCGCCGGCCTCTCCCCCGCGCTACACACATCACTCCACACCGCCGGCCTCTCTCCCCCGCTACACACATCACTCGACACCGCCGGGCTCTCCCCCGCGCTACACACATCACTCCACACCGCCGGCCTCTCCCCCGCTACACACATCACTCCACACCGCCGGGCTCTCCCCCGCGCTACACACATCACTCCACACCGCCGGCCTCTCTCCCCCGCTACACACATCACTCGACACCGCCGGGCTCTCCCCCGCGCTACACACATCACTCCACACCGCCGGCCTCTCCCCCGCGCTACACACATCACTCGACACCGCCAGCCTCTCCCCCGCGCTACACACATCACTCCACACCGCCGGCCTCTCCCCCGCGCTACACACATCACACCACACCGCCGGCCTCTCCCCCGCGCTACACACATCACTCGACACTGCCGGCCTCTCCCCCGCTGCACACATCACTCCACACCGCCGGCCTCTCCCCCGTTGCACACATCACTCCACACCGCCGGCCTCTCTCCCCCGCTACACACATCACTCCACACCGCCGGCCTCTCTCCCCCGCTACACACATCACTCCACACCGCCGGCCTCTCTCCCCCGCTACACACATCACTCCACACCGCCGGCCTCTCTCCCCCGCTACACACATCACTCCACACCGCCGGCCTCTCTCCCCCGCTACACACATCACTCCACACCGCCGGCCTCTCCCCCGCACTACACACATCACTCCACACCGCCGGCCTCTCCCCCGCTACACACATCACTCCACACCGCCGGCCTCTCCCCCGCTACACACATCACTCCACACCGCCGGCCTCTCCCCCGCTACACACATCACTCCACACCGCCGGCCTCTCCCCCGCGCTACACACATCACACCACACCGCCGGCCTCTCTCCCCCGCTACACACATCACATCACACCGCCGGCCTCTCTCCCCCGCTACACACATCACTCCACACCGCCGGCCTCTCCCCCGCTACACACATCACTCCACACCGCCGGCCTCTCCCCCGTTGCATTGCAAATTTAGCATTGCAAATGTTGATCAGGTTTAGAGTGTGTGTTTGTGCGTGTGTGTGTGTGTGCAGGCGGAGCGCAGTCAGGGCGCACCGGACCAGCAGAAGAAGCCGGTGCCGAAGAGCCGGAGTCGGCGAGCGCGCCGCAGACACGGGAACCTGTTGCTGGAGTTCAACCGCAGGCAGAAGAAGAACCGCTGGCTGGAGACGCACATCTGGCACACCAAACGCTTCCGCATGCTGAAGATCTGGAGCTTCTGTGTGCCGCACACACCCACGGCCAAGAGCTTCAGAGCCAGCTACAGAGCCATGGACACACACGCCCTGCTGCAGGTGTGTGTCCCGGTGTTCTCTCCTCAACCCTAATCTGTGCAGCGCCTTTACAGAGATCTGTTATCAGAGGAGACTGTCTGTTATGCATTTCAGAAATGTACTTATACAAAATCACAGTACTTCTGTTCATATACACGTATGGAAAGTACTTGTGTGTGTGGGTCAGGACTGTGTTACTCAGACGAGATGCCAACATGTCTGAGAAGCTAAATTCGCATTTCTTTCTTAAA
>CM060631.1:325000-342500 GCA_030578275.1 Meda fulgida | reverse complement strand
GGATCTGGCTCCACCCGGCACTCAAACAGGTCAGACGTTTAACCCAGAAACTGTCCACTGCGCTGATGTGAATGTGGAGCAACATGTTGCAGGCGTGTGTTCACACAGCACAGTCTTGAAGGACAGTGGTCATTTCTCTCAGTGGACGTCCTGTCGAAAACTGAACTCTGGAATCGGATGCTTAAATGACACTTTACATTATCTGTTATATCGGCTACATACAATTATAATGAGAACATCATTATAATCGTGTGCTTGGGATATGTATTTTAATGGTGATACTTTTGTTTTTGTAATCAGGCTCTCAAAAAAAAAATTATATATATAAATTTGTATTAAAATTTACCGGCCGATATATCGGTTATCGACTTTCTAAGCTAAATAATTATTGGTATCGGCCAAAATTTTCATATCGGTGCATCGCTAAACTATATTCTCCTTTTCAAAGTGATTCCCATCATATTATTTCAAGCAATTCAAAAGCATCATGGTGAACAGTGTGCATCTGAAGGAAAGAATACATTATTATCGGCTTTCATATATCGGCCTAATTCACTTATCAGCCCGATAACGATAACACTGAACTTATACTCTCGACTCCAACAGAGGAGGAGCGTGTTGATCTTGAGCGTGTTGATCTTGAGCGTGTTGATCTTGAGCGTGTTGATCTTGAGCGTGTTGATCTTGAGCGTGTTGATCTTGAGCGTGTTGATCTTGAGCGTGTTGATCTTGAGCGTGTTGATCTTGAGCGTGTTGATCTTGAGCGTGTTGATCTTGAGCGTGTTGATCTTGAGCGTGTTGATCTTGAGCGAGGAGCGTGATGATCTTGTTTGAGGAGCGTGATGATCTTGTTTGAGGAGCGTGATGATCTTGTTTGAGGAGCGTGATGATCTTGTTTGAGGAGCGTGTTGATCTTGTTTGAGGAGCGTGTTGATCTTGTTTGAGGAGCGTGTTGATCTTGTTTGAGGAGCGTGATGATCTTGTTTGAGGAGCGTGATGATCTTGTTTGAGGAGCGTGATGATCTTGTTTGAGGAGCGTGATGATCTTGTTTGAGGAGCGTGTTGATCTTGTTTGAGGAGCGTGATGATCTTGTTTGAGGAGCGTGATGATCTTGTTTGAGGAGCGTGATGATCTTGTTTGAGGAGCGTGATGATCTTGTTTGAGGAGCGCGATGATCTTGTTTGAGGAGCGCGATGATCTTGTTTGAGGAGTTTGTTGATCTTGAGTGTGATGATCTTGTTTGAGGAGTGTGTTGATCTTGAGTGTGATCTTTTTTGAGGAGCGTGTTGATCTTGTTTGAGGAGCGTGATGATCTTGTTTGAGGAGCGTGATGATCTTGTTTGAGGAGCGTGATGATCTTGTTTGAGGAGCGTGATCTTGTTTGAGGAGTGTGTTGATCTTGTTTGAGGAGTGTTGATCTTGTTTGAGGAGCGTGTTGATCTTGTTTGAGGAGCGTGATGATCTTGTTTGAGGAGCGTGTTGATCTTGAGCGTGTTGATCTTGAGCGTGTTGATCTTGAGCGTGTTGATCTTGAGCGTGTTGATCTTGTTTGAGGAGCGTGATGATCTTGTTTGAGGAGCGTGATGATCTTGTTTGAGGAGCGTGATGATCTTGTTTGAGGAGCGTGATGATCTTGTTTGAGGAGCGTGTTGATCTTGTTTGAGGAGCGTGTTGATCTTGTTTGAGGAGCGTGTTGATCTTGTTTGAGGAGCGTGATGATCTTGTTTGAGGAGCGTGATGATCTTGTTTGAGGAGCGTGATGATCTTGTTTGAGGAGCGTGATGATCTTGTTTGAGGAGCGTGATGATCTTGTTTGAGGAGCGTGATGATCTTGTTTGAGGAGCGTGATGATCTTGTTTGAGGAGCGTGATGATCTTGTTTGAGGAGCGTGATGATCTTGTTTGAGGAGCGTGATGATCTTGTTTGAGGAGCGCGATGATCTTGTTTGAGGAGTTTGTTGATCTTGAGTGTGATGATCTTGTTTGAGGAGTGTGTTGATCTTGAGTGTGATCTTTTTTGAGGAGCGTGTTGATCTTGTTTGAGGAGCGTGTTGATCTTGTTTGAGGAGCGTGATGATCTTGTTTGAGGAGCGTGATGATCTTGTTTGAGGAGCGTGATCTTGTTTGAGGAGTGTGTTGATCTTGTTTGAGGAGTGTTGATCTTGTTTGAGGAGCGTGTTGATCTTGTTTGAGGAGCGTGATGATCTTGTTTGAGGAGCGTGATGATCTTGTTTGAGGAGCGTGATGATCTTGTTTGAGGAGCGTGATGATCTTGTTTGAGGAGCGTGATGATCTTGTTTGAGGAGCGTGATGATCTTGTTTGAGGAGTGTGTTGATCTTGAGTGTGATGATCTTGTTTGAGGAGTGTGATCTTGTTTGAGGAGTGTTGATCTTGAGTGTGATGATCTTGTTTGAGGAGTGTGATGATCTTGTTTGAGGAGTGTGATCTTGATCTTGATCTTGTTTGAGGAGTGTGATGATCTTGTTTGAGGAGTGTGATGATCTTGTTTGAGGAGTGTGATGATCTTGTTTGTGGAGTGTGATGATCTTGTTTGAGGAGTGTGATGATCTTGTTTGAGGAGTGTGATGATCTTGTTTGAGGAGTGTGATGATCTTGTTTGTGGAGTGTGATGATCTTGTTTGTGGAGTGTGATGATCTTGTTTGTGGAGTGTGATGATCTTGTTTGAGGAGTGTGATGATCTTGTTTGAGGAGTGTGATGATCTTGTTTGAGGAGTGTGATGATCTTGTTTGAGGAGTGTGATGATCTTGTTTGAGGAGTGTGATGATCTTGTTTGAGGAGTGTGATCTTGTTTGAGGAGTGTGATCTTGTTTGAGGAGTGTGATCTTGTTTGAGGAGTGTTGATCTTGTTTGAGGAGTGTGTTGATCTTGTTTGAGGAGTGTGATGATCTTGAGTGTGATGATCTTGAGTGTGATGATCTTGAGTGTGTTGATCTTGAGTGTGATGATCTTGAGTTTGTTGAGTGTGATCTTGTTTGAGGAGCGTGTTGATCTTGTTTGAGAAGTGTGATCTTGTTTGAGGAGTGTGATCTTGTTTGAGGAGTGTGATGATCTTGTTTGAGGAGTGTGATGATCTTGTTTGAGGAGTGTGTTGATCTTGTTTGAGGAGTGTGATGATCTTGAGTGTGTGATGATCTTGAGTGTGTGATGATCTTGAGTGTGATGATCTTGAGTGTGATGATCTTGAGTGTGATGATCTTGAGTGTGATGATCTTGAGTGTGATGATCTTGAGTGTGATGATCTTGAGTGTGATGATCTTGAGTGTGATGATCTTGAGTGTGATGATCTTGAGTGTGATGATCTTGAGTGTGATGATCTTGAGTGTGATGATCTTGAGTGTGATGATCTTGTTTGAGGAGCGTGATGATCTTGTTTGAGGAGCGTGATGATCTTGTTTGAGGAGCGTGATGATCTTGTTTGAGGAGCGTGATGATCTTGTTTGAGGAGCGTGATGATCTTGTTTGAGGAGCGTGATGATCTTGTTTGAGGAGCGTGATGATCTTGTTTGAGGAGCGTGATGATCTTGTTTGAGGAGCGTGATGATCTTGTTTGAGGAGCGTGTTGATCTTGAGTGTGATGATCTTGTTTGAGGAGCGTGATGATCTTGTTTGAGGAGCGTGATGATCTTGTTTGAGGAGCGTGATGATCTTGTTTGAGGAGCGTGATGATCTTGTTTGAGGAGCGTGATGATCTTGTTTGAGGAGCGTGATGATCTTGAGTGTGATGATCTTTTTTGAGGAGCGTGTTGATCTTGTTTGAGGAGCGTGTTGATCTTGTTTGAGGAGCGTGATGATCTTGTTTGAGGAGCGTGTTGATTTTGTTTGAGGAGCGTGATCTTGTTTGAGGAGCGTGATCTTGTTTGAGGAGCGTGTTGATTTTGTTTGAGGAGTGATGATCTTGTTTGAGGAGCGTGATGATCTTGTTTGAGGAGCGTGATGATCTTGTTTGAGGAGCGTGATGATCTTGTTTGAGGAGCGTGATGATCTTGTTTGAGGAGCGTGTTGATCTTGTTTGAGGAGCGTGTTGATCTTGTTTGAGGAGCGTGTTGATCTTGTTTGAGGAGCGTGTTGATCTTGTTTGAGGAGCGTGATGATCTTGTTTGAGGAGCGTGATGATCTTGTTTGAGGAGCGTGATGATCTTGTTTGAGGAGCGTGATGATCTTGTTTGAGGAGCGTGATGATCTTGTTTGAGGAGCGTGATGATCTTGTTTGAGGAGCGTGATGATCTTGTTTGAGGAGCGTGATGATCTTGTTTGAGGAGCGTGATGATCTTGTTTGAGGAGCGTGATGATCTTGTTTGAGGAGCGTGATGATCTTGTTTGAGGAGCGTGATGATCTTGTTTGAGGAGCGTGATGATCTTGTTTGAGGAGCGTGATGATCTTGTTTGAGGAGCGTGATGATCTTGTTTGAGGAGCGTGATGATCTTGTTTGAGGAGAGTGATGATCTTGTTTGAGGAGCGTGATGATCTTGTTTGAGGAGCGTGATGATCTTGTTTGAGGAGCGTGATGATCTTGTTTGAGGAGCGTGTTGATCTTGTTTGAGGAGCGTGTTGATCTTGAGTGTGATGATCTTTTTTGAGGAGCGTGTTGATCTTGTTTGAGGAGCGTGTTGATCTTGTTTGAGGAGCGTGATGATCTTGTTTGAGGAGTGTGTTGATCTTGAGTGTGATGATCTTGTTTGAGGAGCGTGTTGATCTTGTTTGAGGAGTGTTGATCTTGTTTGAGGAGTGTTGATCTTGTTTGAGGAGTGTTGATCTTGTTTGAGGAGTGTTGATCTTGTTTGAGGAGCGTGTTGATCTTGTTTGAGGAGCGTGTTGATCTTGTTTGAGGAGCGTGTTGATCTTGTTTGAGGAGCGTGTTGATCTTGTTTGAGGAGCGTGTTGATCTTGTTTGAGGAGCGTGTTGATCTTGTTTGAGGAGCGTGTTGATCTTGTTTGAGGAGCGTGTTGATCTTGTTTGAGGAGCGTGTTGATCTTGTTTGAGGAGCGTGATGATCTTGTTTGAGGAGTGTGTTGATCTTGAGTGTGATGATCTTGTTTGAGGAGTGTGATGATCTTGAGTGTGATGATCTTGTTTGAGGAGTGTGATGATCTTGTTTGAGGAGTGTGATGATCTTGTTTGAGGAGCGTGTTGATCTTGTTTGAGGAGCGTGTTGATCTTGTTTGAGAAGCGTGATGATCTTGTTTGAGGAGCGTGATGATCTTGTTTGAGGAGCGTGATGATCTTGTTTGAGGAGCGTGATGATCTTGTTTGAGGAGCGTGATGATCTTGTTTGAGGAGCGTGATGATCTTGTTTGAGGAGCGTGATGATCTTGTTTGAGGAGCGTGATGATCTTGTTTGAGGAGCGTGATGATCTTGTTTGAGGAGCGTGATGATCTTGTTTGAGGAGTGTGTTGATCTTGAGTGTGATGATCTTGTTTGAGGAGTGTGTTGATCTTGAGTGTGATGATCTTTTTTGAGGAGCGTGTTGATCTTGTTTGAGGAGCGTGTTGATCTTGTTTGAGGAGCGTGTTGATCTTGTTTGAGGAGCGTGTTGATCTTGTTTGAGGAGCGTGTTGATCTTGTTTGAGGAGCGTGTTGATCTTCAGTGTGATGATCTTGTTTGAGGAGCGTGTTGATCTTGTTTGAGGAGTGTTGATCTTGTTTGAGGAGCGTGTTGATCTTGTTTGAGGAGCGTGTTGATCTTGTTTGAGGAGCGTGTTGATCTTGTTTGAGGAGCGTGTTGATCTTGTTTGAGGAGCGTGTTGATCTTGTTTGAGGAGCGTGTTGATCTTGTTTGAGGAGCGTGATGATCTTGTTTGAGGAGCGTGATGATCTTGTTTGAGGAGTGTGTTGATCTTGAGTGTGATGATCTTGTTTGAGGAGTGTGTTGATCTTGAGTGTGATGATCTTGTTTGAGGAGTGTGTTGATCTTGAGTGTGATGATCTTGTTTGAGGAGTGTGATGATCTTGTTTGAGGAGTGTGATGATCTTGTTTGAGGAGTGTGATGATCTTGTTTGAGGAGTGTGATGATCTTGTTTGAGGAGTGTGATGATCTTGTTTGAGGAGTGTGATCTTGTTTGAGGAGCGTCTTGTTTGAGGAGTGTGATGATCTTGTTTGAGGAGTGTCTTGTTTGAGGAGTGTGATGATCTTGTTTGAGGAGTGTGATGATCTTGTTTGAGGAGTGTGATGATCTTGTTTGAGGAGTGTTGATCTTGTTTGAGGAGTGTGATGATCTTGTTTGAGGAGTGTGATGATCTTGTTTGAGGAGTGTTGATCTTGTTTGAGGAGTGTGATGATCTTGTTTGAGGAGTGTGTTGATCTTGTTTGAGGAGTGTGATGATCTTGTTTGAGGAGTGTGATGATCTTGTTTGAGGAGTGTCTTGTTTGAGGAGTGTGATGATCTTGTTTGAGGAGTGTGATAATCTTGTTTGAGGAGTGTGATGATCTTGTTTGAGGAGTGTTGATCTTGTTTGAGGAGTGTGATGATCTTGTTTGAGGAGTGTGATGATCTTGTTTGAGGAGTGTGATGATCTTGTTTGAGGAGTGTTGATCTTGTTTGAGGAGTGTGATGATCTTGTTTGAGGAGTGTGTTGATCTTGTTTGAGGAGTGTGTTGATCTTGTTTGAGGAGTGTGATGATCTTGAGTGTGATGATCTTGAGTGTGATGATCTTGAGTGTGATGATCTTGAGTGTGATGATCTTGAGTGTGATGATCTTGAGTGTGATGATCTTGAGTGTGATGATCTTGTTTGAGGAGTGTGATGATCTTGTTTGAGGAGTGTGATCTTGTTTGAGGAGTGTGATGATCTTGTTTGAGGAGCGTGTTGATCTTGTTTGAGGAGCGTGTTGATCTTGTTTGAGGAGCGTGATGATCTCGTTTGAGGAGCGTGAATATCTCGTTTGAGGAGTGTGTTGATCTTGAGTGTGATGATCTTGTTTGAGGAGTGTGTTGATCTTGAGTGTGATGATCTTGTTTGAGGAGTGTGTTGATCTTGAGTGTGATGATCTTGTTTGAGGAGTGTGATGATCTTGTTTGAGGAGTGTGATGATCTTGTTTGAGGAGTGTGATGATCTTGTTTGAGGAGTGTGATGATCTTGAGTGTGATGATCTTGAGTGTGATGATCTTGAGTGTGATGATCTTGAGTGTGATGATCTTGAGTGTGATGATCTTGAGTGTGATGATCTTGAGTGTGTTGATCTTGAGTGTGTTGATCTTGAGTGTGTTGATCTTGAGTGTGTTGATCTTGTTTGAGGAGTGTGTTGATCTTGTTTGAGGAGTGTGTTGATCTTGTTTGAGGAGTGTGTTGATCCTGTTTGAGGAGTGTGTTGATCCTGTTTGAGGAGTGTGTTGATCCTGTTTGAGGAGTGTGTTGATCCTGTTTGAGGAGTGTGTTGATCCTGTTTGAGGAGTGTGTTGATCTTGTTTGAGGAGTGTGTTGATGAATGATGAATGTGGTATGATCATGTGCCGCTGTGTTTGGATGTTCTTACGGCGTGTGTTCTGTGGTCATGTGACAGGACGTGCTGTCAGAGCTGCTGCTGGTGTGTCGGTGTTCTCAGGCCGTGTCTGAGGATCTCCATCCCGAAGCGGATCCTGTAGGGATGAAGAGGAAGAGGGATGGAGGCGACACCGGTCCTCCCTCCAAGAGGCTGCTGGGAGACGGGACTCGACCCGCTGGAGCTCCAGTGCGCTGGGAGTCCACCGACACACACATCACCATCAGGTAGATGATCTCACACACACACACTCACAGCCACACACTCGCAGAGAGAGAGAGAGCGGCGCTCGAACACCGAACTGGTTCCTCTTCTGCGTTCTCTCGCCCCTGAACGGACACACACACACTCGCAGAGAGAGAGAGAGCGGCGCTCGAACGCTGAACTGGTTCCTCTTCTGCGTTCTCTCGCCCCTGCACGGACACACACACACTCGCAGAGAGAGAGAGAGCGGCGCTCGAACGCTGAACTGGTTCCTCTTCTGCGTTCTCTCGCCCCTGCACGGACACACACACACTCGCAGAGAGAGAGAGAGCGGACACAGATACACATAATAATGTCTAAATGCTCTGCGAGTGTTCTCTCGGTTCTGTCGTCAGTGAACAGAAAGAAACCGGATGTGTGTCAGTTTATTCGGTCTTAAAGTGACAGCAAACTAATACTCTCTGTGTTTTTCCACTCAGTGTGTGTGTGTAACCGCACAGACGGTGATGTCACGAATACTCTATTCATATCGTTTCAATGCATCTTTACAGAAAATGTGTTTCTACATTAGAATTAGTGAGCTGTTCTCAGAGGTGTTTAATGTGAACGTTCATCTTTTCCTGTTTAGCGACCTCACCATGGAGATTGTGCGCTTTCGCCTGATTGGTCCGCTGGCTCACACGGTGCTCAGAGACACACTCCGTCCAGCCAGTGAGGTGAGAGATTCTGACATCACACTCGTGTGCTGTGATTGGCTCAGGGATTGGCTGATGATTCTCTCTGGTTCCTGTAGATGAGTGGCGAGCCCGAAAGCCTCCATCAGCAACAGACACACACTTTCCAGCTGCTGAGAGGTGAAGACTGAGGTCACGTGACTCCGTGATGGGGAGGCGGTGGATGTCTGATGGTGTGTGTGTGTGTTTTACAGGCGTGTGTTCCACAGCTGAGCTCCCAGCAGGCTGTGTGTTGGGACTGACAGTTGATGATCCCAGACTGACTTTACCTCAGAAACGTGGAAAAACTGTACCTGATCTACAACCGAGCACAGGTGTGTGTGTGTGTGTGTGTGCGCGTGTGCGATGGGTTGTGTTAGTGTGTATGTGTGCGAGAGTGCGTGTGCGATGGGTCGGGTTTGTGTGTGTGTGTGTGCGAGAGTACGTGTGCAATGGGTCGGGTTAGTGTGTGTGTGCGTGCGCGAGCGCGTGTGTGTATGTTTATGACCCTGAGCTCCGGGAGCCTCTGCGCCTCGATGCAGAGTAACCAGGTTCGAATCCTGGCAGGGCCTGAGATTCTCTCACACTCTTATACACACGCGCAGTAGCAGACGGTCATGATGAATGTGTGTGTTGTCATGTCACACTCACACACACACACACACACACACACACACATCAGACTGTCATGATGAATGTGTGTGCTGTCATGTCACACTCACACTCACACACACTCTCACACACACATCAGACTGTCATGATGAATGTGTGTGTTGTCATGTCACACTCACACTCACACACACTCTCACACACACATCAGACTGTCATGATGAATGTGTGTGTTGTCATGTCACACTCACACACACACACACACACACACACACACACACACACACTCACACACATCAGACTGTCATGATGAATGTGTGTGTTGTCATGTCACACTCACACACACATCAGACTGTCATGATGAATGTGTGTGTTGTCATGTCGCACACTCACACACACACACACACATCAGACTGTCATGATGAATGTGTGTTGTCATGTCACACTCACACACACACACACACACACACATCAGACTGTCATGATGAATGTGTGTGCTGTCATGTCGCACTCACACACACACACACACACACTCACACACACATCAGACTGTCATGATGAATGTGTGTGCTGTCATGTCGCACTCTCACACACGCACACGAGACTGTCATGATGAATGTGTGTGTTGTCATGTCACACTCACACACACACACACTCACACTCACACACACATCAGACTGTCATGATGAATGTGACACACACACACACACACACACACACACACACACACACACACACATCAGACTGTCATGATGAATGTGTGTGTTGTCATGTCACACACACACACACATACTCACACACACATCAGACTGTCATGATGAATGTGTGTGTTGTCATGTCACACACACACACACACACACACACATCAGACTGTCATGATGAATGTGTGTGTTGTCATGTCGCACACACACACACACACAGTCATGATGAGTGTGTGTGTGTGTGTTTCTCAGAGCAGGACGGTGTGAGGGATCTGAGGCTCAGAGGAGTGGCGGCTCACTGCAGTCAGAGCTCGCTGTGGGACGAGACGATTCGAGAGTGTGTGACACGCGACCGACTGTCGGATCAGGTAAACACTCGAGACACACACACACACACACACACACACACACACACACACACACACAATGACCGGGTTCAGTCCGGTTCTAAACGTCTGCATCCGATCGGATCAAGAGTTTCTGTAGATCTAAAACATCATGACTGGATCTCGAGCAGCTTCTCAAACCTGTCGTGTCGCCTCTATTACACACCGTTTCACAGAGATAACAGGACAATAATGCAACTGTGTTTCCACAAGAGAATAGCGCAAGTACGTTCAGTGATGGTTCATTTTTGTTGTAAAAAAGTTATTAATTTAGTTCATATATATATATATCTCTCTCCGTCTCTCTCTCTATCTCTCTCTCTCTGTCTCTCTCTCTCTCCCTCTCTCCCTCTCTCTCTCTCTCTCTGTCTGTCTCTCTCTCTCTCTCTCTCTCTGTCTCTCTCTCTCCCTCTCTCCCTCTCTCTCTCTCTGTCTCTCTCTCTCTCTCTGTCTCTCTCTCTGTCTCTCTCTCTGTCTCTCTCTCTCTCTCTCTCTCTCTCTCTCTCTCTCTCTCTGTCTCTCTCTCTCTCCGTCTATCTCTCTCTCTCTGTCTCTCTCTCTCTCTCTCTCTCTCTCTCTCTCTGTCTCTCTCTCTCTCTCTGTCTCTCTCTGTCTCCGTCTCTCTCTCTCCCTCTATCTCTCTCTCTCTGTCTCTCTCTCTCTCCCTCTCTCTGTCTCTCTCTCTCTCTGTCTCTCTCTCTCTCTCTCTCTCTCTCTCTCTCTCTCTGTCTCTCTCTCTCTGTCTCTCTCTGTCTCTGTCTCTCTCTCTCTGTCTCTCTCTCTGTCTCTCTCTCTCTCTCTGTCTCTCTCTCTCTGTCAATTCAATTCAATTCAGAAAGCTTTATTGGCATGACAAAAAATACATTTTGTATTGCCAAAGCATCAAAACAACAGAAAATGATTTACAACTTTTAGTACACAAAAATAATAATACTGATATCATAAAACAATAGTAATAAAACAAAGATTAATAAATAAAATAAAAAGGATTTAGAGATCATCTATATAGAAAAACAAAAACAAACAATATTGAACATTATATACATGTGTGTAGGTCTTAGGCTGTGAGTGTGTGTGTGTGTGTGTGTGTGTGTAGGTCTTAGGCTGTGACTGAGTGTGTGTGTGTAGGTCTTAGGCTGTGACTGAGTGTGTGTGTGTAGGTCTTAGGCTGTGAGTGAGTGTGTGTTTATTGGATGTTTGCTGGTTTCTGGTCGTCCCTCAGGATGTGGCAGGATGCTACAAATTTTGCAGCTATATTTGAGCATTTGGCTTCTTCGCCAAGAATGAAACAGAGTTTTTGGGTTGGATTACAGGTGTTAAATTGGGGAAATATGTTATTAATTTTGGGGTAATAGTGGTCTCTGATGTGTTTATATTTTGGGCATTCTGTGAGGAAGTGCAGCTCGGTCTCCGTCACTCCCAGGATGCAGTGCGGGCAGAGTCTGTCCTCGCGGGAGAGCCAGGTCTGTCTGCGCCGGCCCGTCTCTACAGCCAGACTGTGCTCGCTGAGTCTGTACATCGTCAGGGTTTTCCTGAGTTTCACATCACTCACTGTGCTCAGGAAGTTCGCAACAGTGTACTCTCGATTTAGTGCCGAATAACATTCCAGTTTGTGTTGGTTTTTAATGGTGTTTGTCCAATGGGTGATGTACTTGTCTTGTTCTGTGTTGATAATTTGTGCGGGCCGAATGTGTGTGAGTGTGTGTGTGTGCTGAGGCGAGCTGATCTCTGCAGGAGAGAGCCCAGTCAGTCTCAGCACCAGCTGGCACAGGGGACTCCTCGCTACGCTCAGCTCTTGGTGTTTTAGGGCTTTGTAATGGTATGTGTTGGGGTCGCTTGTTTTTAGGTGTTTCCAGAATTTGATGGCTCTTTTTTGGATGTTTAGAAGGAGAGGGTATTGGCCTAATTCTGCCCTGCATCCGTTGTTTGGTGTTTTTCTTTGGACTTTGAGTATTCGTTTACAGAAATCTAAATGTAGAGTTTCAATTGGATGTTTTTCCCAATTTATAAAATCAAATTTGATAGAAGGACCCCACACTTCACTGCCATATAAAGCAATTGGTTCAATTATTGATTTGAAAAGTTTGAGCCAAATTTGGATTGGGATGTCAATTTTGATTGATCTTTTTATGGCATAGAAAGCCCGTTGAGCTTTCTCTTTGAGTTCATTCACAGCCAAAGTAAAGTTGCCAGTTGGAGTTATTTTTAGGCCGAGGTAAGTGTATGTTTTAGTGGTCTCAATGGTTCTGTGTGATAGTGTGAATGTGTGTTTTGGTCCCTGAGATCTGGAGCGTTTCTGGAACATCATGACTCTAGTTTTCTGGAGGTTGACGGTCAGGGCCCAGGACTGACAGTAATCCTCCAGCAGATCCAGGCTGTCCTGAAGCCCCTCTTTAGTGGGCGACAGGAGGACCAGGTCATCTGCGTATAGAAGACACTTTATCTCTGTGTCGTGTAGAGTGAGACCTTGAAAGGGAGCATGTTCTAACGTATCGGCTAATTGGTTGATGTAAATGTTGAAGAGGGTGGGGCTTAAACTGCAGCCCTGTCTCACTCCGCGCCCCTGGGAGAAAAATTTGGTTCTTTGGTTTCCAATTTTAACAGCGCATTGGCTGGCTGTGTACATAGATTTGATCAAATCATAGAATTTCCCCCCTATTCCACTGTCGATAAGTTTTAGGTATAATCCTTTGTGCCAGATTGAATCAAAGGCTTTCTTGAAATCAATGAAACAAGCAAAGATTTGTCCTTTGTTTTGATGTACATATTTGTCAATTAGTGTTTGTAATGTAAAAATATGATCGGATGTGCGACATTTTGGAAGAAAGCCAATTTGGCATTTACTCAAGGCATTGTGCTTCATAAGGAAGTCTAAAAGTCTGGAGTTTAAGACGCTGCAGAGAACCTTCCCCAGGTTACTGTTCACACAGATGCCTCGGTAGTTGTTGGGGTCTAATTTGTCTCCATTCTTGTGGATGGGGCTGATGAGGCCCTTGTTCCAGATCTCAGGGAAGAACCCTACACACAGAACATCATTGAACAGTTTCAGCATGGCCAGTTTGAAGCTTTGGTCTGTGTGTTTCAGCATCTCGTTCAGGATGCTGTCGACACCACAGGCTTTCTTGTGCTCAAGGACTCCTAATTTGTCTTCCAATTCTTTCATTGTTATGGGGAAATCTAAAGGGTTTTGATTTTCTTTAATTGATCTTTCTAAATGGTCTAGTTTATTAATTATTTCATTTTGTTTATAATTTTGAATTTCTGTTGGGCTGTATAGTTCTTGGAAGTGTTTTTTCCACTTCTCCCCATCTTGGATTGCCAGAACTTCTTGATTTGGTTTGTATAAAAATTTCCATTTATCCCAAAATTTGTGTGAGTTTATAGATTTTTCAATTTCTTCAAACTGGTTTTGCAGAAACTGTGCTTTTTTCCGCCGGAGTGTGGCTTTATATTGTTTTAATGCCTTACAGTAAAGAAGGCGGAGGTCCGAATTATATGGTTGTCTGTGTTTTTGGTTTGATAAGTTTCTTAGGTTTTTTCTCAGAGCCTTACAGTCCAAATCAAACCATTTGTCAGAATCTAAATATTTTTTCTTTGGTTTAACGGTTGACAAATTACTTTTTTGTGCTGTTTTGTAGAATATGTTGTTTAGATCTTGCACTTCTTGATTGATGCCGAATTGATTTTTAGGGTATTCCTGTATTCGGAATGAATGTATGAGGGATTGTATTTCTGGAGATTCAACAGCAGTGCTGTAATTAGTGGCACTGTTTTCAGTCCATTTGAAAGACATTAATTTGCTCATTTGATATGGGTTCCTGATTGGTTTGGGTGATGTTTCAGATTGCTTTATATAGAGGGTGATTTGGCTGTGGTCTGAGAAAGGTTTTAAGGGTTTGACTGTGAATGCTCTCAAAGAGGAAAGGTCTAGATCTGTGATGGCATAATCTACTGTGCTGTTACCAAGAGCTGAGCTGTAGGTGTATCGGCCGAGCGAGTCTCCTCGCAGTCTTCCGTTGACGATGTACAGAGCCAGTCCTCGGCAGAGCTGTAGTATCTGCCGTCCGTGAGCGTTCACGGTTTGATCGCAGTTTTGTCTGCTGGGGTAAGAAGGGTACAGGTCGTTATGGCCAGTGATAAATCTGGTACCGTGTGATTCAATGAAATCTAATTCTTCTCCTGTTCTAGCGTTTAAATCACCCATAAGCAGCACATTTCCCTGGGCCTGGAAATGGCTGATTTCTCTTTCTATATTTTGGAAAGTTTCCTCTTGGAAGTATGGAGACTCGAGGGGAGGAATGTAAGTTGCACAAAGGAAAACAGGCTTAGATGCTGATATCATTCCTTTTTGTATTTTTAGCCACAGGTGGTGCTGTTCTCTTTTTATTAATTCTATGGACAGTTCAGATTTGATCCATATTATCATCCCTCCCGAGTCTCTCCCTTGTGTGACTGATGTGAGTTTGACTGATGGTAATATTATCTCTCTGTATCCTGAGGGACAGCCAGTGAACGCATCTCCTCTACACCAGGTTTCCTGTAAGATGATGACATCTAGGTCTTGGAGTTCTTTCATAAAATCAGAATTTCTACTTTTTAAGCCAAAGACTGAGGAGTTTAGACCTTGAATATTCCACGTAGAAAAACTAAGTGATTTCATCATAAACTTTTTAAATAATGTGTATGGTGTGTTTGCTATTTTGAGAAAAGAGAAATGATGCAAAATTACAATAGATTAAATTAAAACAATGAATGATGGAAGTAAAGTTGTGTTAGGGACTCAAAACATTAACAATTTCATATTAAATGTACATTAATACCACAGACTTAGTTTTTTTTTTTTTTTTTTTTTTTTTTTTTATACTTTACCACTGTCCACTGTGTGTTAGCAGGTGAGAGCAGATGATACTCAGCATGTGTTGGATGTCATGGAGTTCAGCGTTTGCTCGATCTGCTCCTCCGCTGACAGCTTGGGCGTAGCTCGGTCTGCCGGGCTGGGCCGAGCTCTGCTGTGGACGGGCTTCAGCTGCTGGAGCTGTGGGGCTGTTGTAGGACGGTCTCGGTCTGTAGGGATCCTGTCTGGGTGCTGCAGCTCGGTGTGGTGCTCCGCTCGGGGCTCTAGATGAGCTGTGCGCTGGGATGTAGTTTGCTGGAGTGTGTCTCGATAGATTGACTGGGTTAGGGCTGGTTCTGCTCCACCTGGGGCTGGTCTGGTTGGTCCTGTTTAGAGTGACGTCTTTGAGTCTCTTTGCAAGGATATGTACCAGGTTCTTGTAAAGGTGGACGTGGTCGTATAGACATTCAGTGTCCAGGTCTGGATGATGGGCCAAATGGACGTTGGGCAGGAGGGCACAGTGTCTAGAGATGCTGGAATTTATTTTATTTATTGTGTTGGGATGGAAATCTGTCCTCTGAAGTAGAGTGGACAGGATGATTTTAGAGTTGGGGAAAGTTTTTCTAGCTTTTTCCACGACAGCTCTGAGGGAGTCAGACACTCGGTCCTGCTGGCTCCGCAGGTCGTTGGTGCCTGTGTGGATAATGATGTGGCTGGGCCGGCCTAGCTGGGACTCTGTCAGGAGCTCCAGGGCTTTGTCAGTGGTGGGACACCAGAATTTAACAGCTCTGTGTTGGGGGAAAAGTTTCTTTACATCGATGAATTTGCCATTTGAATCGATGAGTAGAGCTATTTCAGGTCCCTCTGTGCTGGTTGGTGCTGGGCTGCTGTGAGACGGGGGCTGATGCTGCTGTGCTGAGGAGTCTGGCAGGGGGCGCTGTGATGGCTGTGAGCGGTCTGGGACGGGTCTCTCTGCGCTGACGGATGGGTGTTGACTCCCTGTGTTCGGCGACTCTGGGGTGGAGGGCAGTATTTGAGCTCTGTGGGTCTGCTCTGGTTCTGCTCTGGCCAGGAGGAGCTCACTCAGCTGCTCTCTCAGGGCCTGGATCTCACTGCTCTGCTGCTCTCTCTCCTCCTGCATCTCTCTCAGCTGCTGCCTCATCTCTGCTGTGCACTGTTCTCTGTCCTCTAGCTGCAGCCTCAGTGCGGTCAGCTCACACTGATAGCTGTCCTTCTCTGTCTGCAGCTGTCTCATTTGCTGTGTGAGGGCTGACAGTCTCTGTGTTAAGTGCTCTGTGTTCTGCTGGAGTTCAGTATGAGCTGCACATGTGTCTGACTGCTGCTGTCTCAGCACAGTTTCTCTGAGCTGCACCATCTCCATCTCCAGCTTGGTGAAGTGCTCCTGTAGGAGAGGTATAGCTTTGAGCAGGGAAGGTGAGGTGTGCTCAACAGTTTCTGCAGGAGTGGGTCTGAGATCTGAGGTGCTGTTCGGTGGATTCTGCTCAGGTGAAAAGCTTTCAGATGGTATAGCTTTCTCATGTTTCACAAATTCACCTATTGTTCTGTAGTCCGTCTGAAATGTTTTCAGGTCCCCCTGTATCATGACTGTGCCATTTTTGTATATGTTCACTGTTATTAGTGTGCTGTCAGGGTCATTTGGCTCTCTGATTTTGATTTTCCAGCCATTACAGATGCCTTCTTTCTTTACAGAGGGGTAATGGTTGATGATGGCTTTATGCCAGGCTCTGGGGTGATCAGAGAAGAAAATGAGGTTTCAGACTTCTCCAGTTTTGAACAGGTCTGCAAACAGAGTCTCAGGGTTGTTTGTCAGAAGTTTCTGCTTGTAGGTTTTTCTTGCGGTGTCAGATTTCACCTCAGAGGGATACTGTATGGTGGTGAGGGGGGAGCTCATCTGCATATGGCAGTGGGCTGATTGCAGCTGCTGCTCTGATTGGCTGATTCTCTCTGCCTCAGTTAAATTGATACATTGAGTGCCAGAGTGTGGGCTAGCCATAGCTTTAGCTTTGTAGCATTTTTAGCTTATTGAAATATAAAAGATCAATTTTATGCCCTTATATTTTGGGAAAAATAAGCAAACAAGCTCAAAAAGGTTTCCAGTGCAGTTTTAGTCGTACTCACTGCTTCTTCCTCTGTGAATAGGTGGTTCTTTTCCGGTTTTAAGCTTTCCCTCCAATTTTCCAGCAGGCCTGTTGCTGGAGGTCTGATCTTCTGATCCTCTGCGTTGATTATTTGTGTTTAAAAGCAAAAGTGCTGTATTTTCTGAGTTATTTTCATCAAATTTCAAGTCTGTGCATAGTGTTCTTCTAGATTTTGTAGATTTTCTGTATTTTTCTTTTCTCAAAATAGTGAACAAAATAGAAAAACTAAGAGCTCATATAGATCATGGCTTATAGTTATAGCTCACTCGCTCTCTCTCTGTCTCTCTCTCTGTCTCTCTCTCTGTCTCTCTCTCTATCTCTCTCTCTCTGTCTCTCTCTCTCTCCCTCTCTCCCTCTCTCTCTCTCTCTCTCTCTCTCTCTCTCTCTC
>CM060631.1:250000-320000 GCA_030578275.1 Meda fulgida | reverse complement strand
CTCATTTGATATGGGTTCCTGATTGGTTTGGGTGATGTTTCAGATTGCTTTATATAGAGGGTGATTTGGCTGTGGTCTGAGAAAGGTTTTAAGGGTTTGACTGTGAATGCTCTCAAAGAGGAAAGGTCTAGATCTGTGATGGCATAATCTACTGTGCTGTTACCAAGAGCTGAGCTGTAGGTGTATCGGCCGAGCGAGTCTCCTCGCAGTCTTCCGTTGACGATGTACAGAGCCAGTCCTCGGCAGAGCTGTAGTATCTGCCGTCCGTGAGCGTTCACGGTTTGATCGCAGTTTTGTCTGCTGGGGTAAGAAGGGTACAGGTCGTTATGGCCAGTGATAAATCTGGTACCGTGTGATTCAATGAAATCTAATTCTTCTCCTGAAATGATGCAAAATTACAATAGATTAAATTAAAACAATGAATGATGGAAGTAAAGTTGTGTTAGGGACTCAAAACATTAACAATTTCATATTAAATGTACATTAATACCACAGACTTAGTTTTTTTTCACAGACTCATTCTCTCTCTCTGTCTCTCTCTCTCTCTCTCTCTCTCTCTCTCTCTCTCTCCGTCTCTCTCTCTCCGTCTCTCTCTCTCTGTCTCTCTCTCTCTGTCTCTCTCTCTCTGTCTCTCTCTCTCTGTCTCTCTCTCTCTGTCTCTCTCTCTCTGTCTCTCTCTCTCCGTCTCTCTCTCTCTGTCTCTCTCTGTCTCTCTCTGTCTCTCTCTGTCTCTCTCTCTCTCTGTCTCTCTCTCTCTCCGTCTCTCTCTCTCTGTCTCTCTCTGTCTCTCTCTGTCTCTCTCTGTCTCTCTCTCTCCGTCTCTCTCTCTCCGTCTCTCTCTCTCCGTCTCTCTCTCTCCGTCTCTCTCTCTCCGTCTCTCTCTCTCTCTCTCCGTCTCTCTCTCTCTCTCTCTCTCTCTCTCTCTCTCTGTCTCTCTCTCTCTCTCTCTCTCTCTCTCTCTCTCTCTCTCTCTCTCTCTCTCTCTCTGTCTCTCTCTCTCTGTCTCTCTCTCTCCGTCTCTCTCTCTCTGTCTCTCTCTGTCTCTCTCTCTCCGTCTCTCTCTCTCCGTCTCTCTCTCTCCGTCTCTCTCTCTCTCTCTCTGTCTCTCTCTCTCTCTCTCTCTCTCTCTGTCTCTCTCTCTCTGTCTCTCTCTCTCTCTCTCTCTCTCTCTCTCTCCGTCTCTCTCTCTCTGTCTCTCTCTGTCTCTCTCTGTCTCTCTCTCTCCGTCTCTCTCTCTCCGTCTCTCTCTCTCCGTCTCTCTCTCTCCGTCTCTCTCTCTCCGTCTCTCTCTCTCTCTCTCCGTCTCTCTCTCTCTCTCTCTCTCTCTCTGTGTCTCTCCCTCTCTCCCTCTCTCTCTCTCTCTGTCTCTCTTTCTCTCTCTCTCTCTCTCTGTCTCTCTCTCTCTCTGTCTCTCTCTCTCCGTCTCTCTCTCTCCGTCTCTCTCTCTCCGTCTCTCTCTCTCCGTCTCTCTCTCTCCGTCTCTCTCTCTCCGTCTCTCTCTCTCCGTCTCTCTCTCTCCGTCTCTCTCTCTGTCTCTCTCTCTCCGTCTCTCTCTCTGTCTCTCTCTGTCTCTCTCTCTCTGTCTCTCTCTCTGTCTCTCTCTCTCCGTCTCTCTCTCTGTCTCTCTCTGTCTCTCTCTCTCTCTCTCTCTCTCTCTCTCTCGTTTCCGGTGTGAGTGTGAGCGTGAGCGTGTGGAGCGTCGTGAGTTGTTTTCTTATTTATCACTTTATTTAATATTTTTGGATTGTTTAAGTTTATTTATCTTTTTGGGGATCGCGTGGGGTTTCCCCTTGCGTGACCATGGCGGACTCACGAATTGGTGTTCTAAAGAATCTCACGCGGCGTCACGGTGTTAAAGTGGCGTCCGCGGTGAGTGTTGAAGATTGTTGTTTGGCAATGGGAGAAGTTGTTGGGCATGACAGTATTTTGTCGGCGTCTAAAATGAATAGTGCTGTTGTGGTCTTTTTGAAGTCGGTTGAGAAGGCAAACGAATTAGTGGAAAAGGGAATTGTTATAAATAATCTCTTCACACCTGTTCTACCTCTTTCAACACCCTCAAAAAAAGTAACATTGTCTAATATTCCACCTTTTGTTTCTGATGATACTTTGGTTGAGATCTTGTCCCGTTATGGAAAGCTGGTTTCACCAATTAAGAAAATCCTCATTGGTACTGCTTCACCACTGCTAAAACATGTAGTTTCTTTTAGAAGATTTGCCTTCATGATTTTGAAAGACAGTGAAGAACTAGATTTGACTTTTAACATTAAGGTTGACAACTTTGATTATGCTTTCTATGCTACAACTGATAAGATGAAGTGCTTTAGCTGTGGTGGGGTAGGCCATCTGATTCGGACTTGCCCAAAAAAGAATAAAGATCATTCATCGACTGATGTGCAAAGCATGATGGAGGCTAGTCTAAATAGTGATGAGGAAAGGGTTGAAGCAGGGCCTTCTAATGCTCCCATTCTGAGTGTGAAAAATGTGACTGTTGTAGAGAATAGTGGCGTTTCTGGGGCTCAGAATGTAGTTTCTGATGATATCACTGAATCAGTAGAGTCTTTGCAGGAAGGTGAGGTGAATGCTACTGCTGTAGTGAGTGTAGGAGTCAGCTATGTCATTACTGAGTCTTGTTTAAGGGTGATACTGAGTTTTGTTAAAGGATAAAAGTAATATGAAATGTCGATCATTTGAACTGTGTGATGATGCTGTTGATCTAGAGTCAGATGCAACTGAGTTTAAAATTCCAGGTAAAAGGAAAAGTTCAAGTGAAGTTGAAAGTGCTAAACAGAAAAAAACAAATGTAGTTGATGATGATGACCAAGAAGGCATGGAAAGCGGCAATGAGTCTTCAGATTCAAACCTCAGTTTTTCTCAAAGAGCTTCATCCAGTCGTGATTATGAGGTAGAAGACATTAAAATATTCCTCAAAGCAACGAAAAATAAGAGAGGAGTACGTGTCTGTGAATATTTTCCAGACATCAAACAATTTGTTGACAAAACCAAAATGTTCATGGCGGAAAGCTTATTTACAAACAAGGAAATCTATCGGTTAAAGAAAATTGTACGAATTTTAAACCCTGATCTTGTAAATGATAATAGCTAAAAAAACAAAAGTGACACATGGGTTTCTAGTTTTGTTTTTATCAACTTTCGCTTGTTTTTTATTTTCTTCTTTTCTTCTAAAAATGAATGAGTTTAATATTGCTTCCTTGAATATTAATGGAGCAAGAGATATTAAGAAAAGAATGGAAATTTATGAATTTGTGAAACAAAATAAGTTAGATGTGGTGATGCTGCAAGAAACTCATAGTGATCTAAAAAATGCTTCTGATTGGGCTAGAGAGTGGGATGGTCTTTCTTTTTTAAGTCATAATACTTCACTAAGTGGTGGAGTAACCATTCTTTTTGCAAAGAATTTTAACCCACATTCTTTTCAAGTAGAAGAAATAGTAAAAGGTAGACTTTTAAAAATAAGAGCAAACTATGATAAGAATGTTATTGTTTTTATTTGTGTGTACTGTCCTGTCTCCGCAATAGAGAGAATGGTGTTTTTAAATATATTGTGTTCTGTCTTACAAAAATGTAATCAAGAAGAGTTTTTGTTTTTGGGAGGTGACTTTAACTGCACTGAATCTAATCTAGATAGGAATCATTTAGAACCTCATATACCTTCTAGAAATCGATTGATTCAATTTGTTAAGATGCATGAACTGTGTGATGTTTGGAGACGATTGAAGGGCATGCAAAAACAGTATACTTGGACTCATGTGCGTGATAGAATCATTTCTATGGCAAGATTGGACCGATTTTACGTTTTCAAACACCATTATAATATTATAAAGAATTGTCACATTGTACCTGTTAGTTTTTCTGACCATTGTATGGTCAAATGTTCAGTTTTTATTAATCTTTTAAAACCTCAAAGTGCGTTTTGGCAATTCAATACTGCCTTATTAAGTGACACACATTTTAAAGAGTGTTTTATATTTTTTTGGGAGGATTTTAAAACTAAGAAAGGTTTGTATAACTCCGTACAACAATGGTGGGATGTAGGAAAAGCCCAAATTAAGCAACTTTGTTTACAGTTTACTCGAAACATCACTACAGAGACTAATTTTAGAATGAGTATCTTGGAGGCTGATATTTTAAAACTCCAAGAATTGGCAGAGTCTACTGGTACAAGAGGTTTCCTAGATTTACTTTTAGATAAAAGAACACAATTGGCTGATCTACTTGGTTCTAGGACACAGGGGGCCTTGGTCAGGTCGAGATTTCAGAATATGAATCAAATGGATGCTTCAACCAAATTCTTTTTTAATTTAGAAAAAAAGAATGGTCAAAGTAGAACAATTCATGCTTTACGATCTGAATCTGGTATTCTTTTGACAGATCCCTCGGATATTCGCCAGAGGGCAGTTGGTTTTTACAAGAATTTGTATAAAAGTGAAGTTGCTGTAGAGCTAGAAAACGAGGGTGAGTTCTTCTTTGAAAATTTACCTCAGGTGCCTGAAAGCATCAACACTGGAATCTCTGGCCCTCTGAGTATGAGTGAGCTACAGAAGGCATTTCAAGGGATGGTGTCTGGAAAGACACCAGGAATCGACGGTATACCAGTGGACTTTTACAAGTCTTTTTGGTCAACAATAGGAGATGATCTCCTAGAAGTGCTGAATACCAGTCTGGCAAGGGGTATACTGCCTCAAAGTTGCCGAAGAGCTGTGTTGACCCTCCTACCGAAAAAAGGAGACCTTGGAGACATAAAGTGTTGGCGTCCAGTTTCTCTGCTCTGCAGTGACTATAAGCTTTTATCGAAGGTCTTAGCTAATAGACTGGCTAATGTAATGGACAGTGTTATTCATCCTGATCAAACCTACTGTGTCCCAGGTAGATCGATATTTGATAACATTTCTTTTATTCGTGATCTTATTGAAGTCTCCAAGATGCTAAACCTAAAATGTGGTTTTATTTCGCTAGATCAAGAGAAAGCTTTTGATCGGATAGAACATTGTTTTTTATGGAAGGTCTTAAATGCATTTGGCTTTAGTGAGAGTTTTATTAACTATATTAAAGTCCTTTATAATGATGTGGAGAGTATTTTAAAGGTCAATGGTGGTTTATGTACTCCTTTTACAGTTTTTAGAGGCATAAGACAGGGTTGTGCATTATCGGGCATGTTATATTCTTTAGCAATTGAGCCCTTGTTAAATCAGATAAGGTGTAAACTTCAAGTTGTAATGTTACCAGAATGTAGGAATAAATTCATACTGTCAGCATATGCAGATGATGTTACTGTGTGTATCAATGGACAAAGTGATATTCAGTTTTTGGTAAATTTGTTGAAAATTTTTAAAAAAAATATCTTCTGCTAATATAAACTGGGGAAAAAGTGAAGCTTTTTTAATAGGGGATTGGAAATATGATAAACCAAAACTTCCTATGGGCCTGCAGTGGGGAAAAATTGGTTTTAAATATTTAGGAGTTTTTATTGGAGATGAAGTAGTCACACAAAAAAACTGGGAGGGTATAATTGAGAAAGTTAAAGGTCGACTTGATAAATGGAAATGGCTGCTTCCAAAAATGTCATTTAGAGGGCGAGTTTTAATCGCTAATAATTTGGTGGCTTCGTCGCTGTGGCATAAGTTTGCTTGTCTAGATCCCCCGTTAACTTTGCTAACAAAACTACAAGCATTGCTTGTGGACTTTTTTTGGGATAAGCTGCATTGGGTCCCGCAAAGTGTCCTTTTTTTGTCCAAAGAAGCAGGTGGTCAGGGACTGATACATCTGCAAAGTAGAATAGCTGCTTTTAGATTACAATTTGTGCAAAGACTTTTAACTGTTTCAGATGTTTTTAATTGGAATGCTGTAGCAAGATTGATTTTGAATAGGTTGGGTAATTTTAATTTGGGCAGGACAATTTTTTTGATGGATCCACTGAAATTAAGTTTTCCTACATTACCTGTTTTTTATAGGAATGTTTTTAAAGTGTGGAATCTTTTTACTTTTCAAAAAGTGGAGGACTCAAAATCTCTTTACTGGCTTTTAGAAGAACCCTTAATCCATGGGAAGCGGTTGGACTTAACAAGCAATTGTTTTCTTCCTGGACTAAACAAAGCACTTATTGACAACAAAATAGTGACACTTGGCCGTTTGCTGGAAGTAGCTGGACTTGATTTTAAAAACAAGGAAGCAACATCTCAATGTCTTGGAATTAAATCCACTCGTGTTATAGGCCAACTTCTTCAGAGATGGGAATCTGCGTTAAGTGATCAAGAGAGACTTTTGTTATTGGAATATAAAAACAAACTGTGTAATCCAGACTCGGAAGAGTGTTTTCCAGGTTTGATTTTTGCTCTTAAGTTGGATGGGTGCTCTGGGTTTCTTTTTTAACAAGCTGATTCATTAAGTGTGGATTTTTTTTCTGTGACAGAAAGCGTTTGTATAAATATTGTGTAATTGTTTTTAACAAGGTAAAGTTGAATAATAGGATAGATACACCTTGGCGTGGTTTTTTTAAGTTGAATGAAGGGAAAAAAACAGAATGGAGAGTTTTTTACAAACCACCATTGACCAAAAAGACAGGAGATTTACAATGGAGAATTGTTCATGGTGTTATTGCAGTCAATGCTTTTACTTCTGTTTTAAATCCTGAAAGCACTGATAAATGTCCTTTTTGTGATGACAGAGAAACTATTTTTCATGCTTTTTTAAACTGTTATAGACTTGAAACATTGTTTTCTGTTTTAAAGGATGTTTTTAAAAAATGCAATGAGGTATTCTCACAAGAGATTTTCATTTTAGGATGTAAATACGTCTTAAAGAAAAAGTTTGTGTGTCAACTGCTTAATTTTGTGGTGGGACAAGCAAAATTGGCTATCTATTTGAGCAGGAGAAAAAAAATTGAACAGGATGTAGTACAAAACATTGTTGTATTGTTTTTCAATTTGGTACAATCTAGAATCTTAATTGATTTTTATTATTATAAATGTATTGATGATTTGCTTTCCTTTGAAAATATTTGGAGCTGTAATGATGCTCTATGTGTTATTTTTGAAGATGAATTAATTTTCACACTTTATTGATTTATATTAAGATTTTGTTTATTATTTTGGAGGCTATATAATTGTAACAAGATGCATTTTTGTAAATAAAGCTTTGTGAATTCTCCCTCTCTCCCTCTCTCTCTCTCTCTCTCTCTCTCTCTCTCTCTCTCTCTGTCTCTCTCTCTGTCTCTCTCTCTGTCTCTCTCTCTGTCTCTCTCTCTGTCTCTCTCTGTCTCTCTCTCTCTCTCTGTCTCTCTCTCTCTCTCTCTCTCTCTCTCTCTCTCTCTCTCTCTCTCTCTCTCTCTGTCTCTCTCTCTGTCTCTCTCTCTGTCTCTCTCTCTGTCTCTGTCTCTCTCTCTCTCTGTCTTTCTCTCCCTCTCCGTCTCTCTCTCCCTCTCTCTCTCTCTCTCTCTCTCTCTCTGTGTGTGTGTCAGGAGCTGAACCGCAGGAGGAGTGATCTGCTGGTTCCCGGCTGCCGCCTCTCCTCTTCTTCTGCTGTGCCGGTTCTGCTGGTCCATCATGCGGGGCGTGTGTGTGGAGAGGAGCGTCGGCACTGGGGCTCCGGCTGGGATCTGCTGCTTCCCAAGGGATGGGGAATGGCCTTCTGGGTGCCGCTGGTACGTCGGATCTCACGTTTCCCACGTTTCCTCTCACTCGTTTGCGTTATAAAGACGCCGGAGACGGTGTCAAATAGCAGTTTCATTCATTGTAAAATGAATCACAAGTGGCCCAATGGAGCTTACTTAATCATTTCTAATTTTCCTAATACATTGGTTGATTACCTCTGTGTTGGTAAAGTATTTCAAAACATGTATGTATGTATTTATTTGAAAGGCCGTGTTGCTCTGTGTTGAGGAGCTGGAGTGTGATCGCCGGCACAGTAGAGGAAAGCCTTTATTGATCGTTTGAGAAACGAGCAGATGTTCTGTAGGCATGTGATACAAATTAACAGCATTTTACAGTAATTGTTTATGCTCGTCAAAGAGGCTCTAGTCGGTGTTTCTCGAGCGGGGGCCGATGACCACTAGGGGCCGTGGAAGTGAAAATGTTTGAAATGTGAAAAAGGGACGTTTGTGGTTTACTACCTTAAACTACTATATATGATGTTGAATATAATGTATAATGATGCAGTGGGGGAATACTCGTGGCTCAGAGAATGCCAGATCTGATGTTTCCTTTAAAAGCGGCCTACATTATTTTTAATATATCTTGCCAGTGACAGAGATCAAGCATATTCATTTAAAGTAATTCTTTATTTTCAGCTTCAGAATCATGAATATCGTTATTCTGGTGTCTCTGTTGTCCTGTGCTTTGGGTTCCAGCACCAAGTCCAAACGTATTCATTTACACACAATGTAATATCAAATTTAGCATTTTAATCAACAGAACATTGTTTGTGTAATGGCAGATGTCGTTCTCAGGTGTATCGCGGCGTGCGAGTCGGCGGCCTCCACATGAGTGTCAAACACTCCCAGTTCATGGGTCAGCCTCACTTCCCTCACGATTACCCAGACTGCCCTGCAGGAGAGCGCTTCCAATCCCAGCAGGAGCTGGAGCTTCTGGAGAAGTTCAAAAGGTGGGAGAAGTTGAGAAATGTTGTTTTGTTTGTTTTTTGGTGTCCATGATAAATGAAACACTTTTCGCTGCTTTCAGACGTCCTCCATCTAAACGCACCAACTACATCAAACATGGCTGCTTGGCGCCGTTCCGTTGCCCCTGGCAACAGCTGACGGAGGAGTGGGAGGAGCTAGTGAGTCTGAGCAGCAGCCGAGACGAGACACCTTTCACTGTTCTGAGGTCAGTCAGTCTAACTTCACCAGCTTATGTGCTGAAACTGCTCTCTCCGCAGAAGCTTTGCGTTTAAAGAGCTTATAAAATATTTCAACTCAGATCAATATTTCGTGTCTAATTATTTACTGATGTGGCAAGTATCCGTGTAATAACGGGATAATGTACATCCAGCCGGTTATCTCAGAAAAAAAAACCTTTAGGTGTGTGTGTGTGAATAAACGCCCTTCAGGTGTGTGTGTGTGTGTGTGTGTGTGTGTATGTGTGTGTGATCTCAGAATAACCCCCTTCAGGTGTGTGTGTATGTGTGTGTGATCTCAGAATAAACCCCCTTCAGGTGTGTGTGTGTGTGTGTGTGTGTGTGTGTGTGTGATCTCAGAATAACCCCCTTCAGTTGTGTGTGTGTGTGATCTCAGAATAACCCCCTTCAGTTGTGTGTGTGTGTGATCTCAGAATAACCCCCTTCAGTTGTGTGTGTGTGATCTCAGAATAAACCCCTTCAGGGGTGTGTGTGATCTCAGAATAAACCCCTTCAGGTGTGTGTGTGTGATCTCAGAATAACCCCCTTCAGTTGTGTGTGTGTGATCTCAGAATAAACCCCTTCAGGGGTGTGTGTGATCTCAGAATAAACCCCCTTCAGGTGTGTGTGTGTGTGTGTGTGTGTGATCTCAGAATAAACCCCTTGAGGTGTGAGTGTGTGAGATCTCAGAATAAACCCCTTGAGGTGTGTGTGTGATCTCAGAATAAACCCCTTGAGGTGTGAGTGTGTGAGATCTCAGAATAAACCCCCTTCAGGTGTGTGTGTGTGTGTATGTGATCTCAGAATAAACCCCCATCAGGTGTGTGTGTGTTAGTGTGATCTCAGAATAACCCCCTTCAGTTGTGTGTGTGTGATCTCAGAATAAACCCCTTCAGGTGTGTGTGTGTGTGTGTGTGATCTCAGAATAAACCCCCTTCAGGTGTGTGTGTGTGTGATCTCAGAATAAACCCATTCAGGTGTGTGTGTGTGTGTGTGTGTGTGTGATCTCAGAATAAACCCCTTCAGGTGTGTGTGTGTGTGTGTGTGTGATCTCAGAATAAACCCCTTCAGGTGTGTGTGTGTGTGTGATCTCAGAATAAAACCCCCTTCAGGTGTGTGTGTGTGTGTGTGTGTGTGTGTGATCTCAGAATAAACCCCATTCAGGTGTGTGTGTGTATGTGTGTGTGATCTCAGAATAACCCCCCTTCAGGTGTGTGTGTGTGTGTGATCTCAGAATAAACCCCCTTCAGGTGTGTGTGTGTGTGTGTGTGTGTGTGTGTGTGTGAGATCTCAGAATAAACCCCTTCAGGTGTGTGTGTGTGTGTGTGTGTGTGTGTGTGTGTGAGAGATCTCAGAATAAACCCCCTTCAGGTGTGTGTGTGTGATCTCAGAATAAACCCCTTCAGGTGTGAGTGTGTGAGATCTCAGAACAAACCCCCTTCAGGTGTGTGTGTGTGTGTGTGTGTGTGTGTGTGTGTGATCTCAGAATAAACCCCTTGAGGTGTGAGTGTGTGAGATCTCAGAATAAACCCCTTCAGGTGTGTGTGTGTGATCTCAGAATAAACCCCTTCAGGTGTGTGTGTGATCTCAGAATAACCCCCTTCAGTTGTGTGTGTGTGTGATCTCAGAATAAACCCCTTCAGGGGTGTGTGTGATCTCAGAATAAACCCCTTCAGGTGTGTGTGTGTGTGTGTGAGATCTCAGAATAAACCCCCTTCAGGTGTGTGTGTGTGATCTCAGAATAAACCCCTTCAGGTGTGAGTGTGTGAGATCTCAGAAAAAAACCCTTCAGTTGTATGTGTGTGATCTCAGAATAAGCCCCTTCAGGTGTGTGTGTGATCTCAGAATAAGCCCCTTCAGTTGTATGTGTGTGATCTCAGAATAAACCCCCTTCAGGTGTGTGTGTGTGATCTCAGAATAAACCCCTTCAGGGGTGTGTGTGTGATCTCAGAATAAACCCCTTCAGGTGTGTGTGTGTGTGTGAGAGATCTCAGAATAAACCCCTTCAGGTGTGTGTGTGTGTATGTGTGTGTGATCTCAGAATAAACCCCCTTCAGGTGTGTGTGTGTGTGTGATCTCAGAATAAACCCCTTCAGGGGTGTGTGTGATCTCAGAATAAACCCCTTCAGGTGTGTGTGTGTGTGTGTGTGTGTGAGATCTCAGAATAAACCCCCTTCAGGTGTGTGTGTGTCTGTGTGTGATCTCAGAATAAACCTCTTCAGGTGTGTGTGTGTGTGTGTGTGTGTGATCTCAGAATAACCCCCTTCAGTTGTGTGTGTGTGATCTCAGAATAAACTCCTTCAGGGGTGTGTGTGATCTCAGAATAAACCCCTTCAGGTGTGTGTGTGTGTGAGATCTCAGAATAAACCCCCTTCAGGTGTGTGTGTGTGTGTGTGTGAGATCTCAGAATAAACCCCTTCAGGTGTGTGTGTGATCTCAGAATAAACCCCTTCAGGTGTGTGTGTGTGTGAGATCTCAGAATAAACCCCCTTCAGGTGTGTGTGTGTGTGTGTGTGAGATGTCAGAATAAACCCCTTCAGGTGTGTGTGTGATCTCAGAATAAACCCCTTCAGGTGTGTGTGTGTGTGAGTGTGTTTGATCTCAGAATAAACCCCCTTCAGGTGTGTGTGTGTGAATGTACCTCTTCAGGCTGATGGAGACTGGATCCTGATCACCCTGTCAGGTTTATTCTGGGATCTGCACCAGCTGGATCTACATTATCCCTCAGCGAGCGGATTCACCCCAGATTCGTTTATCGACGCATACATTAACACATTACACTAGTGGTGCAACTGATGTCAACTTTCACGGTTTGGATTATTTACGGTCTTTGAGCCATAGATCGGATCATTTTTGGATCAGCAAAATTAAATATAGTTTCATCTTTGATAAAGCTGTATTTTGTTGTTTTAATTGACACTAATGACATAACACTTGGAATATTAGGCTGCTGTCACTTTAAGACCAAAATGCGGTTATTTAGACATAATTTTGTGTATGTGTCCATTCAAGGGATTCTCTCACACACTCTCTCTCTCTCTCTCTCTCTCTCTCTCTCTCTCTCTCTCTCTCTCTCTCTCTCTCTCTCTCTCTCTCTCTCTCTCTCTCTCTCTCTCTCACACACACACTGGTTAAATTTAGCAGTTAATCTGCGAATCACATACGAGCCGAACCGTGGGTCAGCCGATCCATACGCATCAACTGCGATCCGGTGCTTGAGTGGAATAACAGGCATTATGTGTTGCAGGAGTGTGAAGGAGCTGCGGCTGCTGTCGGGTTGGATCCGGCGTCGACTGCGTCTGCGTGTGACCCCTGACCCCCCTCTGACTCGACAGGGTGTGACCCCTGATCCCCCTCTGACCCAACGGGGTTTGACCCCTGACCCCCCCCTGACCCGGCTGCGTGTGACCCCTGACCCTCCGCTGACCCCTGCGGCAGCTACAGCTCTACAGCAGGAGTTCAGGCGTTCTCTCCTCTGGGTGCGTCTGCGTCTGCTGGGTAAAGGCCAGCCGGAGCTGCACGCCATGGTGTGTGTGCCCACGACCTCTGACCTCCAGCTGCTGCGCACAGATGGACACAGCAGCGGCCCGCAGGAGCCCCGACACACAGATCACCCGAGGGCCCGGAGTGAGCCTGCGGACCCGGAGCGCCGGGAGCGTGTCCTGCGGGGGGTGTGTCCTCCTCCGCTTCCCAGGGTCGTGTCCCACTGCAGCCGGACGCTTCTGGGATGGGTCACGCAGGGCGACTTCTCTCTGACCTCTGGCTGTGGAGAGGCTCTGGCCTTGATCAGCCTGACCGGCCTCACACACACACTCCTCGCGCAGCCACAGGACCAGCGCGGACTCCTGCTCCTGCGCAACCCCTCGTCCCTGCAGTACCGCTTCGCCCAGATCAGCCTCGACACCTGAGCACACACACACACACACACACACACACACACACACACACACACCTACACACACACACCTCGTCCCTGCAGTACCATTTTGCCCAGATCAGCCTCGACACCTGAGCACACACACACACACACACCTCGTCCCTGCAGTACAGTTTCGCCCAGATCAGCTTCGACACCTGAGCACACACACACACACACACACACCTACACACACACACACACACCTACACACACACCTCGTTTCTGCAGTACCGCTTCGCCCAGATCAGCCTCGACACCTGAGCACATACATACATACATACACACACACACACACACACACCCCTCGTCATCCGTCACATGACTGTGTTCCTCGAGCTGCTGTTCTGTGATCTCCTCCATCAGCTTCATGCATGTCGAACTTCCAAGACCATGTGCTGAAATTGTTTTTTTGTTTTTATTGAGAGAAACTCTTTAAATCATTCATTTGTGGGGGGTTTTCTGCTGGGATTTGAGTGATATTTGATTTGCGAAGACATTTTATTTTATTTAAAGGTACAATATAAACGATTTTTGTAAAATAATCAAATAAAATATTCAAAAACCACTTTCACAGTATGATATATTTCATGCAGTTGTGTATTTCTATAACTTTTTTTTTGGATTAAAAATATGATACGGTTATAGTTTAACAGCAGCAGTAGAAAACAAATCCTTACTTTAAGTTAAGCTTGAAATGGAACATTTCCCAACCAGGACACTCTTTCCACTATATATATATATATTCAAATGTGCATACCTATAGACTGAACATGTAATCCGCATGTGCACGCCATCAGCGTTTTCACGGTATCGCATTTTTGGGGCTTGCGCGGAGATAACGTTTTTCAAAAATGTTCAGCCCTCGGAACCTGTTTCAAGGTTTGCGTTCTCGAGCTCCAGACTTGTTTGCAGACAAGACTTAAACTGTGCTCCTCGGTCAGATGCCAAAGAGACAGCAGTTCCCCACCTTGCAAAAATCTCCTCAACTAAAAGAACAGTAATCAACTACAACTACTACAACGCTAGGCTACGTGACAAGCTATCTGGTACTACGTTGCACTGTGCCTTAATCCCCTCAAATGGTTTTTTCAATGGCCCACACCACAGCCAAACATTCCTTTTCCGACACGGGATACGAGTGCTCTGCTCCACGCAGAAGTCTGGATGCGTAATTTGCAATACAAATTACGTGTTCCTCTCCATTTGTCTCCTGTGTCAAAACAGCCCACGGCTTTAGTTAAGTCATTTTTGATCCTTTCAAAAGCATCTTGAAATTCCTCAGTCCATGTTCATGTAGATCGTATCTTCTTTAGGACATTGTAATAGCCTTTTTTGTCCTTTACTCCATAAAAGCTATTACTGTTGGCTGAGCTGGATATAGCTCAACGCGTGCAGTTGATGAGTGAGAAAATGATCCAGTTTGTCCAATGAACATTTATTGTTACTTGTATGAATGTTACACAAAAACTAATAAAACAAAGAAAGTAGTCTCTTAATATGGTAACAAACGGCTTGCCACGTCAAGGAACCATACGGCACACCACCACACGGTCAAAAGACTGTTTGCCCTCTCAGCCACACCCAGATACTGTGGCTTCCTGTCTTTAAGGCCTTTCCTTAGGGCTCCACCTTCAGCTTCTCAACCGTCCTTTAGGTGGCGGTAGACATACCGGCGGTCACATATAATCACTATAATTCATCCACAGACACACACCACTATTCACTAGAAAGAAACATGAAATCAAACTCAAAGCTCAATTTGGCTCCTACATACCGGCCCCTAATTGTGTTGGCAGAGGCAAAAACAATTACTTTTTTTTTAATGATTAAGGAGCCACCTCTTTTTGCAGTTCAACTTTCAAAAATGTTTTATATTTATATCTTATAGTAAAATTCAAAAATGAAACTCAAAATTAAATGGGTCAACTTATCTTCAATGTTCTTGAATGCTCAGGACCTCTTTACAGAACCTTCGTCTCCCTCTAACAGCAAACAGATTTTGGACACTGGCCTCTCTAGTACACTGGTTTTTGTTTTCAGCTTCATTACCCGGACATGACCTCTGGCGTCAGGTTTGGCCTCAACAATTCTTCCCAGTAGCCACGAACTGCGAGGAGCAGTATTGTCTGCGATTAAGACGATGTCCCCTGGGATGAAATTTCGTCTTGCTCTTGACCATTTTTGTCGTTCTTGAAGAAGAGGGAGGTATTCCAGAAGCCATCTCTTCCAAAACAACTCGGCCATATATTGGACCTGTCTCCAGCGTCTTCTGTGGTATAGATCCGACCTTGAATAGACTCCAGGGGGCAGAAGTGGGTTAGTTCTGAGCGACAGAATATGATTTGGTGTTAGGGCCTCTAGATCTTGTGGGTCACCAGATACCTTTGTAATGGGACGGCTGTTAAGGATTGCCTCAACTTCACAGAAAACAGTCTGTAACCCTTCATCTTCTAAGGCTTGTTGTTTTAAGACTGAGCATAAGACATGCCTTACCATTCTAATAAGGCGTTCCAAGAACCCACCATGGTGAGAGGCTGTAGGGGGGTTAAAGCTCCACTGAACTCTTTCCTTCATCAGAGTTTGGTGGATCTTCCTTTGATCTAAAGTTCTGAGTGCTTCTCTTAGTTCTCTTTCTGCACCTACAGGGTTAGTTCCATTATCTGATCTTAGGTGTTGTACCTGCGCTCTTCGACACAGAAACCTTCTAATGGCATAGATGCATGAGTCTGTACTTAAAGAACAAGCTACCTCTAGATGAACTGCTCGGCTGGTCATGCAGGTAAAAATGACGCCATATCTCTTCATTGTGCTTCTTCCCCTTCTTACCTCAAAAGGGCCGAAGTAGTCAAGGCCAACGTTGGAGAATGGTGGTAAGTCTGTGACCAGTCTCACTTGGCAGGTCAGACATCTTTTGTTCGCCGGCTTTACCTCTGTGCTTTCTACAAGTCACGCAGTGAGAGAGAACCTTTCTTGCAGCAGTTACCATTTGTTATCCAGTATGTTTTTCGTGCCTGAGATAGCACGTGGTTCCTTCCCCCGTGTCCAGTTTGAACATGATAGTGGCGCAGAATCAGAGTGGACACGTGATGATTTTTGGCCAAAATGTTAGGGTGTTTTCTTTCCTCAGGCATTGCTGTTCTTCTGAGACGACCACCTACTCTGAGGATTCTATTGTCCAGCACTGGATCCAATCTATATATGCTACTGCCTTTTTTCACATTGGAAGCACCCTTTTGCAGCATGTTGATTTCCTCAGGGAAGCTTTGCCTCTGTACATAGGAAAGAATAGCCTTTTCTGCCATTATTAGATTATCAACTGTTATTGCTTCTTTTATGTTGTCTTTGACATATCCTTTTGTCATTCTGGTTACCCTTCGAGTCTGCTTACCTCCCTTCTTTGAGTCATTTCCTTTCTGCACAATGAGTTTTAGTGCATTTTTAGTTTTTAGGATCCATGCAACCGCTACCCTCAACTTCAGCCAGTCTGAAAAGTGATTGAGCAACTTGTCTGTGGGCCTTTCCTCACATGTCTGCATGATTGTATTCACTGTTGCAGATTTCCTCACCTCTGGATCATCTTCACAAAGTTGAATTGTTCACAGATTCATTTGGCCAGTCCTCTTCTGATGACCAAAGGAACTCTGGTCCAGAGATCCATCTTGGGTTCCTCCTGAAACTCTCTGCGCTCATACCTCTAGAGCAATCGTCAGCAGGGTTTCTTTTTGTGTCAATATATCTCCACTGAAAGACTTGTGTGGCCTCTCTAATCCTAGATGTTCTATTTGCCACATAGGTATGAAAACGAGTGTGGTCATTTGAAATGTACTTTAAGACAGATGTACTGTCGGACCAAAACACTGACCTATCTGTAGGTGGTAGCAATTCTTCCTTTAACATTTTATCCACTTTAACTGACAAAGCTGCAGCTGCTAACTCCAGCCTTGGGATGGTCTGCCGTTTTAATGGAGCTACTCTTGCCTTGCCAATCAAGAATGCTACATAGACTTTTCCTTCTGTATTTGTCATTCTGAGATAGCTGACTGTTCCATAGCCTAGCTCGCTGGCATCAGAGAAGTGATGAACCTGGTTATGACTCCCCAAAATTATTTGGCTTAAAGCAGCGTGGAACTTTAAAGTGTGCGAGTTGTGAGAGACTGCTGATCCATTTGGTCCACTGGTCAGAAAATGTGTTGGGAATGGTTATGTCCCGTCCAAGGTCCTGTCGGCACAACTCCTGCAACAACAGTTTAGCTGGCAAGGTAAGCGGAGACAGAAAGCCTAATGGATCATATATAGAGCTTACCATTGATAGGATGCCTCTTCTGGTAAGTGCACGCTCACTGATGGCGATGTTGAACTTGAAGGAGTCACTTTGAACACACCATTGAAGTCCTAAGGTCCAAGTCCTTTATCTTTTTAGCTCTGTCTTCTTGTGGAACAGCATCAAGGACAGCTCTACTGTTGCTTATCCACTTTAACAAATGGAAGCCTCCTCTATGACAGACTTCAGTGAGGTTTGAGATTAGTTTTATTGCTTCTAGTTCTGTGGGCATCGATTTTAAACAATCATCTACATAAAAGTGCTCCATGATTGTGTTTGTTACCTCAGGAGGGAAGTTGCTTGCATTGTCCTGTGCAGTTTTTCTGAGAGCAAAGTTAGCTATGTTCGGTGAAGAGACTGCACCAAACAAATGAACAGTCATACGATATTCCACTGGAGCATCATCTGTGGCTCCTTGTGGCCACCATAAGAAGCGCAGGAAGTCTGTGTCGGTTTCAGTCACCTTAACTTGGTGGAACATGGCCTGTATGTCCGCCATCAATGCTACTGGTTCTTCTCTGAAACGTGTCAACACTCCAATCAGTGTGTTTGTCAAATTTGGGCCTTGGAGTAGTTCAGAGTTAAGGGATGTTCCCCGAAAGGTTGCACCACAATCAAACACTACTCTAATAGTCTTCTTTTTTGGGTGATATACCCCATGATGAGGGATATGCCAAACCTTTCCATCTGTCCTATTCAGTTGTGCAAAGGGAACAATTTCAGCGTAGCCCTTGTGAATGACATCACTGAGAAACTCTGTATACTCCCTTTGATAGTTCGGATCTCTTTTGAACTTCCTTTTCAGATTCAACAAGCGCTGTTCTGCAACAACACGATTGTTGGGCATTGTGATATTATCTGCTTTGAAAGGTAAGTTAATGCAGTAGTGACCCTCCTTTACTTTTACAGATTCATTGACAATGTTCAGGAACTTCTTGTCATTCACTGACATTTCACTTTTTTCTTCATAAGCTTTCTCATTGAAGTCTGTGTTGTATTGACTCACCAGAAGTTCTTGCAGGTCCACCAAGGAGATCCGGTTTTCAGTCAATGTGGCCATTTCCACACCCTTGCTGCTACCTCCCAATGGACCGTTGATTACCCAACCTAACAATGTTCTTACAGCATAAGGTCCATCTCCTTGTGAGTTGATTACCTGCCAAGGTTCCATAACATTTGCTGCATTCATTCCTATGAGTAAGTCAATGCCACAGTCTATGTGAGGTAATTGGATTTCACTAAGGTAAGGCCATTGCTTTAAATCTTCTTGTGTTGTGATGTTCTCTTTCGTTGCAGGCATAGAATTTTGTGTGTAGACATCAGGTAAAGGAATGAATTTTTTACCATTAAGTTCACTGATTTCTATACCTGCTACTAACACACTTTTTATGGGTTTCTCATATACCATTGTTCTCAGCATTACGGTCGTTTGTTTCCCCTCTAGACACAACTTCTGCGCCAACCTCTTCGTGCAGAATGTTGCTGAACTGCCAGGATCAAGAAGAGCATAAGTTTGAATGATTTGGTTGCCTTTGACAGACTTAACTTGCACAGGAAGGATTGACAGTGCACATTTACTGTTCCCAGCCCCTGCATGTCTACAAGCATTTGATGACACTTTGCTGATGTATTTCTGTGATTGTTCTGCTAAACTTGAACGTGACCTTTAGCCTCAAAGTTGATGTGCAGCACATTGGGATGTGCTTGATTGCAGTTGTTACATGCAAGACGGTTTTTGCAGTCTTTGCTCATGTGTCCTTTACACAAACAACCAAAGCAGAGTCCTTTTTCCTTTAAAAGGTTTAACTTTTCCCTGTGCGTTTTCTTTTTAAAGTGAGAGCAGTTTTCTAGAAAATGAGCACCATCACAGCAGAGGCATGGAATTTTCATATCACACAGTGTTGTTACATTAGTTGCATAGGTAGACTTGGGCCTAAAAATAGTCTTACTTACATTGGGCCCTTTATTCCTGCTTGCAACTGGTTCTTGTATATTTCCAAATATCAGGTTGGAACATATCTTGGCCTGTTCCTCAATGAACTGTACAAGGTCTGTAAATGTTATCCTGCTGTTGTTGTCCTCCAGTTTATTTTGAGCCATATTTAGTCCGCCATCTATCCCGCAGCTTGTAGGGTAATTTCATAACAATGGCTTTCAAGGTAGAGGCTACGTTCAATTCCTCCATGTAGTTCATCTTTGCCATAGCATTACAGCATCCTTTGAGGTACAGGAAATACTCATTCAAGGCTTTAGGATCTTCAGGTTTTATATTTGGCCAATTGAGAACCTTTTCAATATAGGCGGTGGAAATTTTATACTCATTGCCAAACTGTTCAAGCAACAAGCGTTTTGCCCTGAGATAACCCTGATCTCCATCCATATGCTGGCAACTTCTTACTAGGTCTTTAGCTTGCCCTCTAGTAAATTGCTCAAGGTAAAACAACCTATCTTGTTCACTGTCTGTGTTCATCTCAATGTTGTGTTCAAAAGATGTCATAAATGACCTAAACTGTAAAATGTCCCCATCAAATATGGTAAAACTTTTAGGTGGCAATAATGACAATTGCTGCTGTTTGAGAAGCATAGATGTAATTTCATTTTGTCTGTTTAAGACGGCAATGAGACTATTATTGGAAGCTACACTGCCCTCTAACGGTCTGCCCTGCTTAAGCTCCCTTTTTGATAATGTAGGATCTGCTATAACTGCACGTGATGGAACAGGAACATCAACCGCCAGCTGTCTATATTCTGTACTGAGCTCCACTCTGTCGGATTGATCATAGGACTTCTCAACGACACCAGAACCCTTTCGAGCTATACTATCTCCCTGCAGAGATTGTTCCTGGCCTTGTGCTACCCCTTTAACATCCTGTTTCTCATCTAATGACCAGTGCCTTCTCTGATTACCATTGGAACTTTCTTGGGGGTATGGTAGTTTATAAGGCGGCAGATGCTGTAGATGCTGTACCCCTTCCTTTGGACGCACACTCCTACATTCATGCATATTGGTTGTTGGAGCAGCCCCTGTTTGCAGAGTTTCCATGTTGGTGAGTTCCAAGTTCCTCTCCTGAAAGTATGAGTTCATGCCATCGACTGGGGTGGAATAAACTTGTTCTTCCGCACTATCCAACACTGCGAGTTTTGCATTTGCAGCAGACAACTCAGCTGCGAAGTTCAAAGTCTCCCTTTGCCTTCTTAATTCCTCTTTTTCTTTTGATAAGCGCTCTTCCTTTTCTTCCAAAGCATGCATTTCCTTCAAAGCAGCGGCCTTAGCTGAAAGTGCTGCCTTCTCGGCATGTGCCACCAGACGCGCTGATGCTGAGCTTGTATATGAACTTTTACATGAAACCTGACTTACCAAAGATATACTGTCTTTAGGACCGATTTCATCTCCACTTTCTGACAGTGGTTGAACAGGACAGGATTGAATCCACTCATCAACCTTAATCTTAAACTCATTGATGTTTATTAACTTTGGCTCATACCATTGTTCTGTGTCTTCAACACACTCATCCTTTGACAATAATTGTTGGTATCGTTTGTGCAGGTTATTAAAGTCTTCTAATGTTTCAGTGTATTTCTGAACATTCTCCTCTACCTCCTCCAGATTGACTGGATCACACATAAGTTCAGTTGTTTTGTTCATTCTACGAGTCAACACAGCACACTTAATCTTTCTAGCAATTCTTGCTTCTTTCTTCTTTTCTAGCTCAAGCAATTCTTCCTCAGCAGGTGTAACATCAATGTCAGTGACATCCATATTGATTGAGGCTATTTGTTCCATGTGAAAAACTCAAAAAGTCCTTTTTCTTCCAAATATATAACTCAATATTCATCAAAATGGATTCTTATACATACACAGAGCAAGATTGCTTTAAAAGTTTTTTTTTACATACCGATTCTTTCGGATTCGCTTGGATTCACTTTGGCCTTCAAAAAATCCAAGATGGCACTTGCACTTCATAAACTTCCTTATCTGGAATTCCTTTGTTCAAAGTATCCAATATTCCTTTGACCCAAGTATATCCATCCAGAGTAGTCTTTTGACTAAATGTAATAGCCTTTTTTGTCCTTTTCTCCATAAAAGCTATTACTGTTGGCTGAGATGGATATAGCTCGACGCATGCAGTTGATGAGTGAGAAAATTATCCAGTTTGTCCAATGAACATTTATTGTTACTTGTATGAATGTTACACAAAAACTAATAAAACAAAGAAAGTAGTCTCTTAATATGGTAACAAACGGCTTGTCACGTCAAGGAACCATACGGCACACCACCACACGGTCAAAAGACTGTTTGCCCTCTCAGCCACACCCAGATACTGTGGCTTCCTGTCTTTAAGGCCTTTCCCTAGGGCTCCACCTTCAGCCTCTCATCCGTCCTTTAGGTGGCGGTAGACATACCGGTGGTTACATATAATCACAATAATTCATCCACAGACACACACCACTATTCACTAGAAAGAAACAAGAAATCAAACTCAAAGCTCAATTTGGCTCCTACAGACATGAAGAGGTGCGGCTTTCTCTGAATTTTTTTTTTTTTATAAATCTGATACCAACCTGCCAATCCCCAAAATCTTTGTACGTCTTTGACTGATTGTGGCACCGGAAAATCCCAGATGTCTGCTACCGTGGCAGGATCTGTCTTGACTCCTTCCCCGGATGCAACATGACCCAGGAAAGGGATAGATCTCTGCACAAGTTTGCATTTCTCGAGGTTCAAAGTCAGTCTGGCTTGATGTAAACAACTGAAAACTTAACTCAAATGCTGTAAATACTGCTGCCCATTTTTGGAATTTACCACAATATCGTCGATGTAAACGAAGCAACATTTTCCTTTAATGTCTTTAAGCACATGCTCCATTAATCTTTGGAATGAGGCAGCAGCTTTTCTGAGACCAAAAGGTTGACACAAGAATTCAAATTGGCCAGCAGAAGTAATGAATGCAGTTTTAGGAATGCTCTCTGGTTCCATCTCCACTCTTTAGGTCTAAGGTACTGAAAATCGAGTCGCCATGCAATGATTCCAGTATCTCCTGAATTTATGGCATGCGATAGCCATCTAAGTGTGTCTGCATTAAGCCCACGGTAATCCATACATAGTCGTGAACCTCCATCTGTTTTGGGTACAACCACCACTGGGGAAGCCCATGGAGACAGAAGGATGAATGGTGTTTTATGTCATCGCTCTGCTGCAGAATTTCAACGGCATCAACATCTATTCCATGTGATAATATTAGATCTAGAGTATGATTACGACAATGAGTGGGTCCTGACACGTGTTGTCTAACTCCAATTGAGTTTACAATGTCTTTAAGTGCCAATCCCAATGCATCTTTTTCATTATCTACATGTATATTAAAATCACCAACAATTAGTACTTTATCGTTAGCCAATACTAATTCTGATAGAAAGTCCGCAAATTCTTTGATAAAATCTTTATGGTGGCCTGTATACAGTAGCCAGCAGAAATCTCAAACGTGATTTATCGTTTACACTATATATTTTTACATTAAGCACCAACACTTCAAAAGAAGTATATTTAAATATAGATTTCTTAGTGGTTTTGAAAATATTACTATAAATTACAGCAACACCTCCCCCTTTGCGTTTTAGACGAGGTTCATGTTTATAACAGTAATCTTGTGGGGTTGACTCATTTAAAGTAATGTAATCGTTTGGTTTTAGCCAGGTTTCTGTCAAACACAGCACATCTAGATTATAATCTGAAATTATATCAATAACTATGAGCGATTTTGAAGTAAGGGATCGAATATTCAGCAACCCAAGCTTTATCATTTGTTCATCTGTATTATATCTGTTTTTTATTTGTTGAACATCAATTTAATTTTTTACCTGACGTTTTTTGGATTTCCAAATTCGGGGAACAGACACAGTCTCTATATGATGATATCTAGGTGAAAGAGGCTCTATGTGATGGGATTTATCTGACCTTGGTGACGCGAGGCCGCTAGCAGACGGTCGGTTTAGCCAGTCTGTCTGCTTCCTGACCTGGGCCCCAGATTGTCATGTTTTAGCTCTAAGACTATGTGCCATATTACTAGAGAGAAGAGCAGCACCATCCCAGGAGGGATGAACACCATCTCTTTTCAACAGGTCAGGCTTGCCCCAAAAACTTTTCCAATTGTCTATGAATTCTATATTATTCAACGGACACCACTTAGACAACCAACCATTGAGTGAGGCCAATCTGCTACTATCTCATCACTCCTGCGAACAGGAAGGGGGCCAGAGCAAATTACAGTGCCTGACATCGTACTTGCGAGTTTACACACCTCTTTAATATTAATTTTGGTGATCTCCGACTGGCGGAGTCGAGCATCATTAGTGCCGACATGAATAATGATCTTAGAGAATTTACGATTAGCATTAGCCAGCACTTTTAAATTTGCTTTGATGTCAGGCGCTCTGGCTCCCGGCAAACATGGATCAGAGGGAGAACCTGCACCTAGACACGACCACAACACATGATGGAGTCAGCCGGATCCGGGTCGTATCCAGATCAGATGGAGGACCTAGACACGACCACAAAACATGATGTAGTCACCCGGACCCGGGCCGTATCCAGATCAGAGGGAGAACCTGCACCAAGACAATACCACAAAACATGATGTAGTCACCCGGATTCGGGCCGTATCCAGATCAGAGGGAGAACCTGCACCTAGACACGACCACAACACATGATGGAGTCAGCCGGATCCGGGTCGTATCCAGATCAGATGGAGGACCTAGACACGACCACAAAACATGATGTAGTCACCCGGATTCGGGCCGTATCCAGATCAGATGGAGGACATGCGCCTGGACACTCCTAGTCTGCGATTCAGTAGGTAAAGTGTATTGTGTGTATTGATTATCCAAAGTGTTCAATAAAACCTCCTCTAGTTTCTGCTCAGGCAACATTACTTATGCAGCATCCAGTGCTAGCACTTTACCTTCATGAGATGTGTGTGTGTGTGTGTGTGACAAGTTTTTTATACAATACTAGTCATTTTGTCACGATTTTCCTTCAGGCAAAGTATCAAACTCTGTTTTTTCATGTTACATTGTTTATTTAAAAAATCACAATGCTCCTATAACACTTAGACAGTTATGCATTCAAAATTAACCCTTTTATAAACTCAGTTAGACACACACACACTCATTCAAACTCAGACTCACGCACTCTGAAACACACTCACAGAGACACATACAATCACTTCCTCACTCACTCACATACACTTTCATTCACACAGACACACAAACTTGCACATGCTCAGATACACTCTCCCTCGCACACACAAACACTCACATTCTCTCACACACACTCAGACACACACATTGAGTGTTAGTGCTGTTCTCTGTTCCTCCTGCAGGCTTCTCTCTCTCTTTGTCTCTCTCTCTCTCTCTCTCTCTGTCTCTCTCTCTCTCTCTCTCTCTCCGTCTCTCTCTCTCTCTCTCTCTCTCCCTCTCCCTCCCTCCCTCTCCCTCTCTCCCTCCCTCCTTCTCCCTCTCCCTCCCTCCCTCTCTCTCCCTCTCCCTCCCTCCCTCTCTCTCTCTCTCTCTCTTTCTCTCTCTCTCTCTCTCTCTCTCACTCTCTCTCTCTCTCGCTCTCTCTCTCTCTCTCTCTCTCTCTCTCTCCCTCTCTCTCTCTCCCTCACTCTCTCTCCCTCTCTCTCTCCCTCCCTCTCTCTCTCTCTCTCTCTTTCTCTCTCTCTCTCTCCCTCTCTCTCTCTCCCTCTCTCTCTCTCCCTCTCTCTCTCCCTCCCTCTCTCTCCCTCCCTCTCTCTCCCTCCCTCCCTCTCTCTCTCTCTATGGCTCGTCCTGCTGTATTCCGCTGTTGCATGTCAATTTAGATGCCAGCGCTCCGTATTTATTGTCGTCTGGCTGCGGCTGCACTTTATCCGTACAACTTTTCCCTGAAAAACACAAACAAAATTATTATTTTATGGATTATAGTCACTTCAGGCTCGATCCCTGGACTATCAGGCGTTGTTGAGAGATACCTGGAATCTGGCCCATGGAAATGAACACGCTGTCCATCTTGATTCTGGGACGAGCTCGTGCGATCAGGAAAACTCCAGTGAATGCCAGCAGACACCTGAGAAACACACACACACACACACAATCACTCATCTTAAATCACAAACACACAGGTGGCAAATATTGTTATAATAATTGTACATATGTTCAAGAAATGCTCACCCGACCACAAACATGATGATGTATATCACAGATAAACCATAAAATTCTTCATAAAATAAAATGCCTAGAAATACAAATATATTTTGTTAGTTATTTTTGTGTTTCCAGGGATGAAAGGCAAGCATTTGAACTCGACTGACCGGCGACGACGGCGCTGGCGGTGAAGAACACGTAGTTGATGGGCACGATCTCAGTGGCGTCGAACAGCTTCATGGCCTGATTCAGAAACCTGAGGCGATCGAAGAGACGAGCGGGATTAAGCGTGTGTGTGTGTGTGTGTGTGTGTGTGTGTGTGTGTGTATATCTAACCCTGAGGTGATCGAAGAGACGAGCGGGATTAAGCGTGTGTGTGTTTGTATGTATATCTAACCCTGAGGCGATCGAAGAGACGAGCAAAATACTGGGAATCCCAGACAGTGTCGGCCCAGATCCCTGTGGATTCAACACGTACCGGATGTGGGCCGACACTGTTGCTGTCTGAGACACGTGTGTGTGTGTGTGTGTGTGAGTGTGTGAGACGCACTTGATCTGGAAGGCGCAGGACGTGATCATGATGATGAACATGATGTAGAAGATGGGATAGGTGAGCTGTAAGTGACTTCCTCGGATCGTCTCCGTGATCATTCCTGAAACGGCCTTCACCGAGATCACCGTCACCGACGCTGCAACACACACACACACACACACACACACACACACCATCACTGCTCCGCGCATCAGGATCAATCAAGTGTTTCTATGCCAAAACTAGGAAATATTTAAGGAGAGGATTTGGATTTGTTTGTTTTAAATGATAATATCTGGAAACTTCTCTTGTGCTCTTCATGTGTCGGTCATGTGACCATTTTCTTTTTATTATTTCAATTAAATTAATGTACTATATTTTAGTTTGATAATGTTTTTTGTTTAATATTTAGAATTTTTAGGAGTATTTTGTGGTACTAAATCATATTTACGCTGCATTTATAATCTATTTATTCACTTTTTGAGCATAAAACACATTTTACTCTAAAACTGTGAGAAAATCAAAGCCATAAATCTAAACAGATTGTGTTCCAAATTTGAGCTTGATGTCTCAGTAAACGTGCGTTCAGGGGGATGTTGTGCGGCTGCAGTACCAAACGCTTCCACTAGAGGAAACTCATTCATTTCCAATGCGCTCGTTTCTGACCGCGAGGAGCGAAGTGTGGCTATTTTTTACAGGACCATTTAACCTGTTCGAATCATGTCCGTGATTTTTTTATGTTCACATCGCAAGTGCCAAAACCTTTACCAAGTTTCGTACCATTCAAATGAAGTAAAAAATGTTTTTTACATTTTTCGTTCAAAAATGACGAAGAGCACCAGAGGGTTAACCAGCTTCTGTTGGATCTCAAGCTCTAATAAAAGGAACCAGACACATCATCTTCAGTCTCATGCGTATATAACGAGAGCAGAATGTGTTCTCACCGAGTAACGCCACCATGACCATGATGATCACGATGTGCTTCATGTTCCTGCACTTGTACAGATACATCAGGACAGCGAAGAGAATCGCTTCGAACGACTGCAGAGAGACGGATAAGACACTCCTCAAGCACCATTTATATCACAGTTGTGTTTTTGTCACTTTTCCAATGGCTTCTTGGGCGTATCGAAGTATGATGAGATGAAACTCACGAAGTAGATGAGGAAGAGCCAGCTGACCAGCGAGCGCTCCACCATGTTGGCCGTCACATGAGGGGACGAGTGAGGGGCAAAGGTCACCAGAAAGTAGGTGCCGGTCAGAGCTAAAGCTCCTCCTGTGAACGAAACAGCTTTATTACAAGACCGTCAATCGTGTGTTTACGTTCATGTTACGTTATGAATCTAGAGTTGGGTTTCATCAGGAGTTTGTGGAAGGCAGGTCTCGTTTCCTACTAATATTCTTCAGTGATCCTCAGATCAACTGAATTAACATCACACAGGACTGATTCAGTGTGTGTGTGTGTGTGTGTGTGTGTGTGTGTATGATCCCTGTAGCTCAATACTGGAATTGAATTTCATTATTTTACAGTTTAACAATAGAAGACAAGAACTTGAGGCATTAATAATATGAATCTGATCTCACCGAGGATATCTGAAGCACGTAACGTTTCCTTGAGGAACACCACAGAAATAACAGCACTCGCTGCAAGAGAAGAACCAACGTTACAAGCTTTAAACACCATTTGAAGAGTAAAATTCTGTGTGTGTTTACTGTCTCTGATGTGGTGATTTACTGTGGTGTTTTACTGTCTCTGATGTGGTGATTTACTATCCCTGATGTGGTGTTTTACTGTCTCTGATGTGGTGATTCACTGTGGTGTTTTACTGTCTCTTATGTGGTGATTTACTGTCTCTGATGTGGTGATTTACTGTGGTGATTTACTGTGGTGTTTTACTGTCTCTGATGTGGTGATTTACTGTGGTGATTTACTGTGGTGTTTTACTGTCTCTGATGTGGTGTTTTACTGTCTCTGATGTGGTGTTTTACTGTCTCTTATGTGGTGATTTACTGTCTCTGATGTGGTGATTTACTGTGGTGATTTACTGTGGTGTTTTACTGTCTCTGATGTGGTGATTTACTGTCTCTGATGTGGTGATTTACTGTCTCTGATGTGGTGATTTAATGTCTCTGATGTGGTGTTTTACTGTCTCTGATGTGGTGATTTACTGTGGTGATTTACTGTGGTGTTTTACTGTCTCTTATGTGGTGATTTACTGTCTCTTATGTGGTGATTTACTGTCTCTGATGTGGTGATTTACTGTGGTGTTTTACTGTCTCTGATGTGGTGTTTTACTGTCTCTGATGTGGTGTTTTACTGTGGTGTTTTACTGTCTCTGATGTGGTGTTTTACTGTGGTGTTTTACTGTCTCTGATGTGGTGTTTTACTGTCTCTGATGTGGTGTTTTACTGTGGTGTTTTACTGTCTCTGATGTGGTGTTTTACTGTGGTGTTTTACTGTCTCTGAAGTGGTGTTTTACTGTGGTGTTTTACTGTCTCTGATGTGGTGTTTTACTGTCTCTGATGTGGTGATTTACTGTCTCTGATGTGGTGTTTTACTGTGGTGTTTTACTGTCTCTGATGTGGTGATTTACTGTGGTGTTTTACTGTCTTGTGGTGATTTACTGTGGTGTTTTACTGTCTCTGATGTGGTGATTTACTGTGGTGATTTACTGTGGTGTTTTACTGTCTCTGATGTGGTGATTTACTGTGGTGATTTACTGTGGTGTTTTACTGTCTCTGATGTGGTGATTTACTGTCTCTGATGTGGTGATTTAATGTCTCTGATGTGGTGTTTTACTGTCTCTGATGTGGTGATTTACTGTGGTGATTTACTGTGGTGTTTTACTGTCTCTTATGTGGTGATTTACTGTCTCTGATGTGGTGATTTACTGTCTCTGATGTGGTGATTTACTGTCTCTTATGTGGTGATTTACTGTCTCTGATGTGGTGATTTACTGTGGTGTTTTACTGTCTCTGATGTGGTGTTTTACTGTCTCTGATGTGGTGTTTTACTGTCGTGTTTTACTGTCTCTGATGTGGTGTTTTACTGTGGTGTTTTACTGTCTCTGATGTGGTGTTTTACTGTCTCTGATGTGGTGATTTACTGTCTCTGAAGTGGTGTTTTACTGTGGTGATTTACTGTCTCTGATGTGGTGTTTTACTGTCTCTGATGTGGTGTTTTACTGTCTCTGATGTGGTGTTTTACTGTGGTGTTTTACTGTCTCTGATGTGGTGTTTTACTGTCTCTGATGTGGTGATTTACTCTCTGAAGTGGTGTTTTACTGTGGTGATTTACTGTCTCTGATGTGGTGTTTTACTGTCTCTGATGTGGTGTTTTACTGTCTCTGATGTGGTGATTTACTGTCTCTGATGTGGTGTTTTACTGTGGTGTTTTACTGTCTCTGATGTGGTGATTTACTGTGGTGTTTTACTGTCTCTGATGTGGTGATTTACTGTGGTGTTTTACTGTCTCTGATGTGGTGATTTACTGTGGTGATTTACTGTGGTGTTTTACTGTCTCTGATGTGGTGTTTTACTGTGGTGTTTTACTGTCTCTGATGTGGTGATTTACTGTGGTGTTTTACTGTGGTGTTTTACTGTCTCTGATGTGGTGTTTTACTGTCTCTGATGTGGTGATTTACTGTGGTGTTTTACTGTCTCTGATGTGGTGATTTACTGTGGTGATTTACTGTGGTGTTTTACTGTCTCTGATGTGGTGTTTTACTGTGGTGTTTTACTGTCTCTGATGTGGTGATTTACTGTGGTGATTTACTGTGGTGTTTTACTGTCTCTGATGTGGTGTTTTACTGTCTCTGATTTGGTGATTTACTGTCTCTGATGTGGTGATTTACTGTGGTGATTTACTGTGGTGTTTTACTGTCTCTGATGTGGTGATTTACTGTCTCTGATGTGGTGTTTTACTGTGGTGATTTACTGTGGTGTTTTACTGTCTCTGATGTGGTGATTTACTGTGGTGATTTATTGTGGTGTTTTACTGTCTCTGATGTGGTGATTTACTGTGTTGTTTTACCTATGACAGACACACAGCCGAGAGGAGCGATGAGCGACGCCGGAGCAAATCCATATGCAGCGAAGTTTCCCAGTTCTCCCAATCCCATGAGCAAGATCCCACACCACCACAGACGACTGGTGTAGTACGGCCTCGTCCCGCGCTGAGACTGACGCATGTGTGTGTATTTCTGCACAGCAAACACCAGCAGAGATCTAAATACTGAAACACTGAAGAGCAGATGTTTGTGAGTGTATGTTCATGGTAAAGAGTCTGTCGAGGTTCACCTGGATATTTAAGGAGATGCTGATGAGAAAGTTTCCACACACTGCAATGCAGATCCCCACAATATAGACCTGCGAACACAAAACATCAGCTCATAGACCACAGAAACACATGCGTGTTGATCCTGAAACAACATTCCTATCGAAGATAGTCAAAATCGTCAAAAAGAATCCTAAAATCATGAGAAAACTGTAACAGATTAGATGCTGTTTTAGCTGTAGTTTGAGTTTAATTTCAGGTTAAATGCTGTAGTTTGAGTTTAATCTGAGGTTAGATGCTTTAGTTTGAGTTTAATCTCAGGTTACACGCTGTAGTTTGAGTTTAATCTGAGGTTAGACGCTGTAGTTTGAGTTTAATCTCAGGTAAGACGCTGTAGTTAGTTTAATCTGAGGTTAGACGCTGTAGTTTGAGTTTAATTTCAGGTTAGACGCTGTAGTTTGAGTTTAATTTCAGGTTAAACGCTGTAGTTTGAGTTTAATCAGTTTAGACGCTGTAGTTTGAGTTTAATTTCAGGTTAGACACTGTAGTTTGAGTTTAATCTGAGGTTAGATGCTGTAGTTTGAGTTTAATTTCAGGTGAGACGCTGTAGTTTGAGTTTAATCTGAGGTTAGATGCTTTAGTTTGAGTTTAATCTCAGGTGAGACGCTGTAGTTTGAGTTTAATTTCAGGTTAGACGCTGTAGTTTGAGTTTAATCTCAGGTTAGATGCTGTAGTTTGAGTTTAATCTGAGGTTAGATGCTGTAGTTTGAGTTTAATTTCAGGTTAGACGCTGTAGTTTGAGTTTAATTTCAGGTTAGACGCTGTAGTTTGAGTTTAATATGAGGTCAGAGTTAGAGTTTACTCTCAGGTTAGATGCTGTAGTTTGAGTTTAATCTGAGGTCAGAGTTAGAGTTTAATCTGAGGTCAGATGCTGTAGTTAGAGTTTAATCTAAGGTTAGATGCTGTAGTTAGAGTTTAATCTCAGGTTAGATGCTGTAGTTTGAGTTAAATTTCAGATACACTTAATTTTGTACCTCCATCCTGGATCTTCACCTGTAGTTCCCACAAGGCATGTAAAGCGAGTGAATAACCACATTCACAAACACACTGCACAAGTGAAAAGAACAACAGACACAACCTCAACACAACTGTGTGCATGCTCAGATGTTCACAGATCCATGATCAGTCTATTATTAGAGGTGCATTTATTCCTCACACAGATATCATATCTCATACATGATGTACAACCACGTATCTCCCTGAGACAGAAAAACATCAACAATCCCATACAGGGAATCAAAGCCTTCGCATTGCTGAAAGCCCATAACAACAATACTTGTATCTGACTTGCAGAGAGAATACACACAGAATGACAAATCTTCAGAGGAATGTTAACACTTCCATAAGATGAACTTTACTTTCTAAACATACTTTACTGATCTCATAAGATAACAACCTGACATCAAACATTAATAGTAGCTATTTGACAATAAGCAACCGCTCAACAGGGCACATAATGTTGTGAAACAGCAGTTATGAGCAGAAATACATACGGCTTCTCCGGTACAGGAACGAGAGGCAGTGCTGGGACTCTCTCTCTCTCTCTCTCTCTCTCTCTCTCTCTCTCTCTCTCTCTCTCTCTCTCTCTCTCTCTCTCTGTCTCTCTCTCTCTCTCTCTCTGTGTGCGCTCATGCTTACAGGACTCTTTGTGCAGGGCAGGACAATAGTGTTCTGTGAGTGTGTGTGAGCTGTGCTGGATGGACAGTAGATCTATTATACTATTATACATCTATTACATTACAATACATTCTTGCATGATGATAACTCACTGAGAATTGTGTTTAAATGTAATATTGTAAGTTTAGAGTAACAGAAGTGGCCTTTGAAACAGTTACAAAAAATCAAATCAAAACGGCTCATTATCATAAAGAAATAAGTTTGTTTAAAGATAGAGCATATTCACAGAAAAGCTGATCATCGCTCCTGATGTTATGATAATAGAGATTTATTCATTTTCCTGGTATTTGATCCAGATGTTTATTCTGAGATTTTCAACCTTAATTGTGACCATGACTGTTGTAGCCATTCTGTGTCCTGCGATGGCAGCTGTTCTGCCACAGGTCTACAGGGTTAGTGCAGGTGTGGCCGGGCAAGCGTGTAACCACCGACACTGACTTGAGTTAAGTTCATTATTGAAGACATGTTTCATTTTTCGTTATGTTAATAAATGGATTGGCATATCAGACTTTAAGTTTTGAGAGTTTATTATTTTACCTTATTTAATTATTTGAAGCCATAAGGAAACGGCACGCCCGAAACACGCGTGCAAAACAACTTAAATGTGTGCCAACAATGACATAAACACTGGGAATGAGATGCACGTTTGATTAAGACACTTGTTGTCTGTCAGAAGACACGCCCATCACGACACTGTAGGATTTCTAACAGGGCTGAGAGAAAGTCATCAGCGCTTTAGTATTTTAATTTGCAGAATGTTTTTGTCTCCGTCATTTGCGGGATTGTGTGTCGTCACTGTCGTGCACGCGCCTGCAGCTGTGCGCGTGTTGAGAAACGCTGGAATATCGCGGTGAGTTTGACGACCATAATCATATCACATATTAATCATATCCGCAGACATGTGAATTAAACGGAGCGGAATCTCCGGTTTCATCGCGAGGAACGATCGAGCTGTTCGAGATTCATGTTCAGATCAAACCTTAGGAAATCTGATCGATGGAGATGAAATGGTGCTCAGTCGTGTGTGTGTGTGTGTGTGTGTGTGTGTGAGAGAGAGTGTGTGTGTTTGTGTGCGTGCGTTAGCGTGAGTGTGTGTGTGTGAGTCAGTGTGTGTGTGTGTGTTTGTGAGAGAGTGTGTGTTTGCGTGAATGTAGAATATCTGTAAATGGTTTTCTCATGCTTTGCTCTGTGTGTGTGTGTGTGTGTGTGTGTGTGTGTGTGTGTGTGTGTGTCTCCAGATCAGTGCTGGATCTCCCAGTGACTCCCAGTTTTCCTCAGTCATGCTCGGCTCGATCAGCATTAATGTGGGAGGATTCCGGCGCCAGCTTCTCTCCACTCGACTCTCCCGTTTCCCCGAGACGCGCCTCGCTCGCTTGCTGAGCTGTCGATCCAGGGAGTCGATCCTCGAGCTGTGCGACGACTACGACGAGTCCGAGAGCGAGTTCTACTTCGACCGCAATCCCACGCTCTTCCCGTACGTCCTGCACTTCTACAACACGGGAAGACTCCACGTCATGGAGGAGCTCTGCATCTTCTCCTTCAGTCAGGAGATCGAGTACTGGGGTATCGACGAGCTGTTCCTCGACTCCTGCTGCAGGTCAGAGGCTGTGGTTAGAGTTTAATCTCAGGTTAGACGCTGTGGTTTGAGTTTAATCTCAAATTAGACGCTGTGGTTTGAGTTTAACCTCAGGTTAGACGCTGTGGTTTGAGTTTAATCTCAGGTTAGACGCTGTGGTTAGAGTTTAATCTGAGGTCAGATGCTGTAGTTTGAGTTTAATCTAAGGTTAGATGCTGTAGTTTGAGTTTAATCTCAGGTCAGAGGCTGTGGTTTGAGTTTAATCTCAGGTTAGACGCTGTAGTTAGAGTTTAATCTGAGGTTAGATGCTGTAGTTAGAGTTTGATCTCAGGTCAGACGCTGTAGTTTGAGTTTAATCTCAGGTTAGACGCTGTGGTTTGAGTTTAATCTCAGGTTAGACGCTGTGGTTAGAGTTTAATCTGAGGTCAGATGCTGTAGTTAGAGTTTGATCTCAGGTCAGAGGCTGTGGTTTGAGTTTAATCTCAGGTTAGACGCTGTGGTTTGAGTTTAATCTCAGGTTAGTCGCTGTGGTTTGAGTTTAATCTCAGGTTAGATGCTGTGGTTAGAGTTTAATCTGAGGTCAGATGCTGTAGTTAGAGTTTAATCTCAGGTCAGAGGCTGTAGTTAGAGTTTAATCTCAGGTTAGATTCTGTAGTTTGAGTTTAATCTCAGGTCAGAGGCTGTGGTTGGAGTTTAATTTCAGGTTAGACGCTGTAGTTTGAGTTTAATTTCAGATACACTTAATTTTGTACCTCCATCCTGGATCTTCACCTGTAGTTCCCACAAGGCATGTAAAGCGAGTGAATAACCACATTCACAAACACACTTGCCTTTGGCTTGTTCAGTTGGGGATATTCAAAATAATTAACCAAGCATTAATACCATTGATCAGCCCTACCAAACGTGGATGTTTTTTCACTAAGAAACAAACATTGTTATGTTATTTGATTGATATTGTGAAGCTGCTTTGATGCAATTTATATTGTGAAAAGCGCTATATAAATACACTTGACTTGACTTGACTTGACTGCACAAGTGAAAAGAACAACAGACAAAACCTCAACACAACTGTGTGCATGCTCAGATGTTCACAGATCCATGATCAGTCTATTATTAGAGGTGCATTTATTCCTCACACAGATATCATATCTCATACATGATGTACAACCACGTATCTCCCTGAGACAGAAAAACATCAACAATCCCATACAGGGAATCAAAGCCTTCGCATTGCTGAAAGCCCATAACAACAATACTTGTATCTGACTTGCAGGAGCAGCTTCCACTGCCGGAGGATGGATCCGGATCCGGACCGGTACGACGGGAGCGAAACCGGAAGCTCAACCTCATCGTTCGACGAGATCATGGAGTTCTACAGCGACGCCGGGAAATTCGACAAGCAGCTTCTAGGGAGCGTTCGCCGGAGAATCTGGTTAATGCTGGATAATCCAGGATATTCCCTTCCCAGTCGCCTCATCAGCATCTTCTCCATCCTGGTCCTGTTGGGCTCCATCGCCAGCATGTGCATGAACAGCATGAGCGAGTTCACTCAACCGGAAAACGGAAAACCTCGGGAAGATCCGCGCTTCCAGACCGTGGAGAATTTGGGAATAGCCTGGTTCACTTTGGAGCTTCTCGCTCGACTCTCCGTGGCTCCGGATCTCCTGGGATTCTTCACTCAGCCGCTAAACCTGATCGATCTGGTGTCTATCCTACCGTTCTATCTGACGTTAGTGATTGATCTGGTTGCGGAGAGCAGTCCTGCGCTAGCTAATCTGGGAAGAGTCGCACAGGTGCTCCGGTTGACCAGGATCTTCCGGATCCTGAAGCTGGCTCGCCACTCCACGGGCCTTCGGTCTCTGGGAGCCACGCTCCGGAACAGCTATCGGGAGATCGGGCTTCTCCTGCTGTATCTCTCCGTGGGAGTCTCCTTCTTCTCCGTCATGGCCTACACCCTCGAGAAGGAGGAGAACGAGGGACTGAGCACCATCCCGGCCGGCTGGTGGTGGGCCACGGTTAGCATGACCACTGTGGGATACGGGGACGTCATTCCCGGATCCGTCGTGGGAAAGCTCACGGCGTCGGCCTGTATATTAGCGGGAATACTGGTCGTGGTGCTTCCCATCACGCTGATATTTAATAAGTTTTCCCTGTTTTATAAGCGGCAGAAGCAGCTGGAGATCATCATGAGGAGCTGCGAGTTCGACAGGGGAATGAAGGAGCCTCCGTCTGTCAATCTGAGGAACTATTACGCTCACAAAGTCAAGACGCTGATGGCCAGTCTGTCCAACATGAGCCGCAGTTCTCCCAGCGATCCCAGTCTGAGCGGCTCTCTGCGCTAGACGTGTGCTAGCTTCATGTGTGCTTTAATGGCCGGTTAAAATAACAGTGGCTACGTTTTACATGCATGAATTCAGTCCAATTGCTGAGTCTGGGTGTAGTGTTTACATGAATGCTGAACATGTGATCGGGTTGATGTGTTTATATGTGTGTTTACAAGCTTAAATCGGGATATCTTGTTAGACATGCGCACACACACTGCACAAATATACAGAGTTTCCTGATGTCTGAGCATAATAACTATTCTCCTACATTGGTTCTTTATTTGTTTTAAACATCAGACTTGATATTTATCCATTTCTGGTCATAATTTGGAGACGATGAGTATATGAGCCATTGTGCCGCTGCTAATATTACGCTATTTCTACGTGATTACGCTATTGCTACGTGATTACGCTATTTCTACATCTTTTCGCTATTTGTACGTGATTACGCTATTGCTACGTGATTACGCCAATGCTATGTGATTACGCTATTTCTACATCTTTTCGCTATTGCTACGTCATTACGCTTTTGCTACATCATTATGCTATTGCTACGTCATTATGCTATTGCTACATCATTATATTGCTACGTCATTATGCGCTATTGCTACGTCATTATGCTATTGCTACGTCATTACGCTATTGCTCCTTTCAATCCGATCGAAATCTCCTCCTGATCGAGACTGACGGGTGGTTGCATGTAGACGTGGCCAGTGTGTTTATACGGGCTGGAATGGGTCCCGATGTGCGTACAGTAGAGGAGAGTGCGGAACATAACTTTTGACTTTCTCACTTTGTGTAAATCCACTCGGACAAAATATTTTAGTTTGTCTTGTATATTTTTTTATTAGATTAGATAACATTTGAATCTGTCATATGGTCACCTATGGGGCATGGGTTCAGAGAATTAATTTTTTCCCTTATTAATTTCACATGTCTAATACAATTGTGGTTTTGTTTAATTAATGCAGTGTTTACTTTTTTCTTGATTTACCCTGAAAGAATGGAAGTGAAATGTGACATCAGTAAAATACAACTATTAACTTTTCCTATAAAATAATGGCATTTTTTAATTATTAAAAATTAACAATTTTTTTGTTTGACAACAAACACACTATAGCTATAGGAGAGGAAGAATTCTGCAAACTCGTTAATTCATCTAAATCGACAACTTGTATGTTAGACATATCAGTCTTATCAGTCTTATCAGTCTTATCGATCACAAGTTCAGTATGGTGTACCACAAGGCTCAGTACTAGGACCGCTGCTGTTCACTCTGTACATGCTACCATTAGGACATATCATTAGGAAACATGGAATTAGCTTTCATTGTTATGTCGATGATACTCAGCTGTGTATTTCTTCAAAACCTAACGAAACTTACCAATTCACAAAATTAACGGAATGCATAGCTGATATAAAAAATTGGATGACTAGTAATTTCCTACTACTAAACTCTGAAAAAACAGAGATTCTAATTATTGGACAAAAAACTTCCACACGTAATAACCTAGAATACTGTCTAACACTTGATGGCTGCTCTGTTAAGTCTTCGTCGTCGGTTAGGAACCTGGGTGTGCTTTTTGATAGCAATCTTTCATTTGAAAGTCACGTGCCTAGTATCTGTAAAACCGCATTTTTCCATCTTAAAAATATATCTAAATTACGACATATGCTCTCATTAACAAATCCGGAACAATTAGTTCATGGTTTCATGACATCAAGACTAGATTATTGTAATGCTCTACTGGGTGGTTGCCCTGCACGCTTAATAAATAAACTACAGCTGGTCCAAAACGCTGCAGCTTGAGTTCTTACTAGAACCAGGAAATATGACCATATTAGCCCGGTTCTGTCAACACTGCATTGGCTGCCTATTAAACATTGTATAAATTTTAAAATATTGTTGATTACTTACAAAGCACTAAATGGTTTAGCTCCGCAGTGCTTGAGCTCTTAACGCATTATAGTCCTTCACGTCTATTGCGATCTCAAAATTCGGGCCAGTTGATAATACCTAGAATATCAAAATCGACTGCTGGCGGTAGATCCTTTTCCTATTTAGCACCAAAACTTTGGAACAGTCTTCCTACCATTGTCCGGGAAGCAGACACACTCTGTCAGTTCAAAGCTAGACTAAAAACACATCTCTTTGACCTAGCATACACATAATATATTATAGACTTCTATAATTCAATGTTAGGCTGCATAGATTAGGTCAGCCGGAACTGGGAACACTTCCCTTAAATCCTGATGTACTCGTTACATCATCATAAGAAGAATGGCATCTACGCTAATTTTAGTGTCTTTGTTTATCCCGAGGTTTTCCCGCAGCCTACCGGATCCAGGCCGTATCCAGATCTGACTAGGAGCTTTGCCTGGACCCGATGACAACGCAGTGCTGAAGTGCCAACTAGCCTCTCCCTATGGAGGATCCCTTTCCCACTCTACAGATAAAACGTTGTGATTCCGGTTCGCGTACCCACCCCGAAGTGATAAAATAAAACAAAATTCTGTATCAAATTACAGTTACTGTAAATCCGGCCTCTAGTTCATAAACGCCAGAGGAGAACTGGCCCCCGACTGAGCCTGGGTTCTTCCAAGGTTTTTTTTTTCTCTCCATTAGGTCACCTGATGGAGTTTTAGGACACCAGTAGGTCACCTGATGGAGTTTTAGGACACCAGTGGGTCACCTGATGGAGTTTTAGGACACCAGTAGGTCACCTTATGGAGTTTTAGGACACCAGTGGGTCACCTGATGGAGTTTTAGGACACCAGTAGGTCACTTGATGGAGTTTTTCGGTTCCTTGCCACTGTTTCCTTTGGCTTGCTCAGTTGGGGATATTCAAAATAATTAACCAAGCATTAATACCATTGATCAGCCCTACCAAACGTGGATGTTTTTTCACTAAGAAACAAACATTGTTATTTTATTTGATTGATATTGTGAAGCTGCTTTTATGCAATTTATATTGTGAAAGCGCTATATAAATACACTTGACTTGACTTGACTTGACACCACAAAAACACAGCTATACAGCATAGTTCAAAACATAATAATAATAATTAATAATTTCGGAACATTGACTCCGTCTTTATTCACCTTTTTCTCATGGTTTCTCAATAGAATTCATAAAAGTATAGAATAGAATATCATAGTTCTAATAGGGGCTCACTGCAGTGTGACAACATGCCCCGCTGGAGCAGCTGGTGTTTAAACCCGCGAGTGTTTCTGAGATCAGCATTAAGCTACTGTCTCAACTGTTAAATAACAGATATAAGAATAAAATCAGGGTTGTCTATTTTAAAATAAACACAAAAAACAATATCTATCAATAAATAAATGTTCAGTGATATCTTCCAAAGATTTTAAAATTTTGGTGATTTTTTTCTCTATGTAGTGTTGATATGGCAACAAGTAAATACACTAAGTTTCGTCGTGTGGAACAACTAGCCCCGCGTTAGTGTGTGTGCCGACCAGCCCTATACTGGTGTGTGTGCAGGAGTGTGTGTGTGTTCAGGAGTGTGTGTGCCGACCAGCCCTATACTGGTGTGTGTGCAGGAGTGTGTGTGTGTTCAGGAGTGTGTGTGCCGACCAGCCCTATACTGGTGTGTATGCAGGAGTGTGTGTGTGTTCAGGAGTGTGTGTGCCGACCAGCCCTATACTGGTGTGTGTTCTGGAGTGTGTGTGTGTGTGTTCCAGGAGTGTGTGTGTGTTCAGGAGTGTGTGTGCCGACCAGCCCTATACTGGTGTGTGTTCTGGAGTGTGTGTGTGTGTGTTCCAGGAGTGTGTGTGTTCAGGAGTGTGTGTGCCGACCAGCCCTATACTGGTGTGTGTTCTGGAGTGTGTGTGTGTTCAGGAGTGTGTGTGCCGACCAGCCCTATACGGGTGTGTGTTCAGGAGTGTGTGTGCCGACCAGCCCTATACTGGTGTGTGTGCAGGAGTGTGTGTGTGTTCAGGAGTGTGTGTGCCGACCAGCCCTATACTGGTGTGTGTTCTGGAGTGTGTGTGTGTGTGTTCCAGGAGTGTGTGTGTTCAGGAGTGTGTGTGCCGACCAGCCCTATACTGGTGTGTGTTCTGGAGTGTGTGTGTGTTCAGGAGTGTGTGTGCCGACCAGCCCTATACGGGTGTGTGTTCTGGAGTGTGTGTGTGTGTGTGTGTGTGTGTGTGTGTGTGTTCAGGAGTGTGTGTGCCGACCAGCCCTATACTGGTGTGTGTTCTGGAGTGTGTGTGTGTTCAGGAGTGTGTGTGCCGACCAGCCCTATACTGGTGTGTGTTCTGGAGTGTGTGTGTGTTTAGGAGTGTGTGTGCCGACCAGCCCTATACTGGTGTGTGTGTGTGTGTTCAGGAGTGTGTGTGTTCAGGAGTGTGTGTGCCGACCAGCCCTATACTGGTGTGTGTTCAGGAGTGTGTGTGTGTGTGTTCAGGAGTGTGTGTGCCGACTAGCCCTATACTGGTGTGTGTTCAGGAGTGTGTGTGTGTGTTCAGGAGTGTGTGTGTGTGTTCAGGAGTGTGTGTGCCGACCAGCCCTATACTGGTGTGTGTTCAGGAATGTGTGTGTGTGTGTGTTCAGGAGTGTGTGTGTTCAGGAGTGTGTGTGCCCACCAGCCCTATACTGGTGTGTGTGTGTGTGTGTGTGTGTGTGTGTGTGTTCATGAATGTGTCTGTTCATGAGTGTGTGTGTTCATAAGTGTGTGTGTGTGTGTTCAGGAGTGTGAGTGTTCAGAAGTGTGTGTGTGTGTGTGTGTGTGTTCAGGAGTGTGAGTGTGTGTGTGTGTATAACTGATTTAAACTGCAGCACAACACACACATTTGTTCATATTAAATCATGTCTGTGACTTCACAATATCACTCATTTTATTTCATATCGTTATACATTATGCTTTTATAATGAGCCGTTTACTGTAACATCTTCTCGGCCCAGATGATGAGCACGAGGTTTCTGATGTTTCTGAGACTCTGAAGCTTCGAGAACCGAGGAACCCATGACCCGTTTCCTCTCACTGCAGTGCATGATGGGTAACTCCACATTACTCTGATGTCTCTTATCCTCTCTTCTTCATCTGTGGGACTCTGTCTCCCTCTGCTGGAGAGGAGATGCAGCGCGGGGACCGCCAGCAGAATAATGCAGTCTGCGAGCGTTTCACAGTTTAACCGGCATAGAGGAGAGCAGAACATCAGCTGAGGCTCATGGGAAAGAGAAGTGAGACATTAGTGATGGCAAGTCTGGGGCCGTTTCTCAATACCAAGTACGCAAACTTCGGACTTGCGTCCTTGGTAGTTCGGACTTTTCAAGTTCGACTCAGGAGAACGAACTCCAGAGGACGCGAGTCCGGTTATTCTGCAACCGGAACAGCGGCGTTCAGGATCGCTCAGCTCGCTCTGGCTACTCCGGTTATCTCTCTATATATATTTTAGGCAACAATAAAACGAAATATGTTACAACTCTGCCTCTTTTCGTCAACAATAAAGCGAAATGTTATAAAACAACACTCTGCCAATTTTCATTTAAAAAAAAATCTTAAACATATTAGCCTAATGGTCACACAAATATGGTTCAGGCAACGCATACATTAATTATCTTCACTGCATATATTTATAACAACATGAAATATAAAACACAACCCTGCTTCTTTTGTATTTCATTTTTAAAATATGAAACATTGATTTTTATTGACATTTAACAAACAGAGACAGGGTTGTGTCATTTTATTTTATTGTACATATAGTGAAGAGAATATATATATATATATATATATATATATATATATATATATATATATATATATATATATATATATATATATATAATAAAATTACACAACCCTGTCTCTTTTTGTTAAATGTCAGTTTTAATTATCAATAATATCCAGTATAAATGTATAAGTAGCCTAAAAGGTATAAGAAGCTACAATGAGAAATAAAGCAAACAATTCAGTCAAACATAAGTAAGCTCTATAGGCTACAAAGTTAAAGTTAAATAGCCTAAATATATAAAGTTAAAGTTATTTGCCCTCAGCCAAAACGATTTGCCATAGAATAAACTATAGATTAATGAGACCAAAGATCGATTTATACACAAGACGAATTATACGAATTATACACCCGGTGATCGCCTGGATCTCACAACTCCGAAAACATCACATTTTTCAAATAGGCGCTAACTTTATAAATAAATCACAGATTTGCGCTTTCCCTGAAACACTCTTAAAATTACATTTCATGACATAATAACAGACGTTATAATAATAACTCATCTACTCTTCCCTGTGGATGACCTGTGACCTACTTTCTGTAAGATCTGAATTTTTGAGTTTGAATTTTTGAGATTTAATTTTAGAAAACTGAATTTGAAGTTCCGAATTTCTTCATCTTGAAAACTTGAATCTGTATTTTTTTAAACTGAATATTTGCAGTATAATAATTCAGAACAAAAAAACAGTTTGAAAACACGTCTATAAAATTCAGCCATAAAAACATTTCAGTTAGTTACATTTCAAATGTTCAATATTCGTTTAAAAAAATCAAATTCAGAACTATTTAAACTACCACCTAAAATTCAAATTTGTTAGATTACACTTGCAAATTAAATTTGCACAATTCAAATTCAAATAATTTTGTCATATTATTAGCTCCATAGGCTGTGTTCGGAATCGCATACTCAATGAGTAGGTACTTAATTTCAATGAGTACTTACTAAACGAGCGCTAAAAGAGTAGGTACTTAATGGCCAAATCTAGTTAAGTATGAATGCGATCCGGACATCATCCGCCATGTTGACATTATCATGTGACCTAGGATGCTTTATCACACTTAAAAGATATGAACGAAACATTTAATTCATCTATCTGTAAATATCTTGATATTGATGAAACAATTGCTCATTTTGTGGTATTGTTGAAGAAACAGCTGCCCATTTATTTTGTGAATACATTTAGGGTTGATTTAAGTTGTTATATTTTAAACCCTAATGTGACCCACAGTTTTATCCTTTTAACGATATTTTTTCATTAAGAAACCCCAAAATCGTCATCTCTTGAATATGTTGTTAAATTCTTTATTTTATACCCAAAAAGTTTCTCCTTTAAGTTTTCCTCTTTTTCTTGATGAATTTACCTCTCGTTTCATTCCTCAGACTTATAACAAAAACTTTTTTATGTGTTATGAAGAACTATTTAAAGATTGCCTTGTTACACTCTAAAAAATGCTGGGTTGTTTCAACCCAAATTTGGGTCAAATATGGACAAACCCAACCGTTGGGTTAAGCTTTTTATTTACATTTTTTAACCCAACGGTTGGGTTTGTCCATATTTGACCCAACTTTGGGTTAAAACAACCCAGCATTTTTTAGAGTGTATTGTTCTTTTGTCCTGTGTATAAATATAATATTATGATGTACACAAACCAATGATCTTTATGTTTTCTGTTTTGTCATTATGATTGTTCATTGTTAGATACAACTATGGTATCTTTCCATGATCTTTATGTAATGAGTTTAAATGATATGAGCGACAGGTGCACTAACTCTTCATAACATCAGTACCTCGACAGCACAACCCAGAACAGTTTTCCTCTGCGTGTGTAATGTCTGCACACAGGAGACGGGCCGCTGCTCGAAGATCTCTCCTTTGGAGGAAACTGTTGATTTTATACTCGAAAAATGTAAGTATCGCTCCTTAAAAATGAATATTACCTCAGAATGAATTGCATTGTTAGCCCACCCCAAAATTTAAACAAAATAATAATATTAAATGATGACCAATACTTAATTATATTACTTTTTCTATATATTAAAAATTATGTAATTTAATAAAACAATCTAAATGTAATTTGTTTTGTCATATGACAGTTATGAATGAATACACACTAGATAAATGCAGTGAAACATCTCAATTGTCAGTCAAGCAATGAATTAATGCATACATTAATTAATTATATTTTATATACTGACAACAATAAGAAACATGAATAAATGAGTAAAAGAACAAATTAAAGTAACCATCACAATAAACAAATGCATATACAAATCAACAACACATGAAACAAAGCTTTATTCAAACTCCAAGCATGTATTTACAGGCGCTGAACCCCACATATCCTACTGCCATCTCAACACAACGCTTACCATTCTGCGGCTTTATCCTGATCCAGAGGTGAGCCGTGCCTTCGTGACGGAGCGCTGCGCTTCACAATCTGAGGCGATAAGGGCAGTGTGGAGTGATGGAGGAGCTCATACGGGCAGATGGAGTGATGGAGGAGCTCATACGGGCAGATGGAGTGATGGAGGAGCTCATACGGGCAGATGGAGTGATGGAGGAGCTCATACGGGCAGATGGAGTGATGGAGGAGCTCATGCGGGCAGATGGAGTGATGGAGGAGCTCATGAGGGCCGGTGGAGTGATGGAGGAGCTCATACGGGCCGGTGGAGTGAGGGAGGAGCTCATACGGGCAGATGGAGTGATGGAGGAGCTCATAAGGGCAGATGGAGTGATGGAGGAGCTCATGAGGGCAGATGGAGAGATGGAGGAGCTCATGAGGGCAGATGGAGTGATGGAGGCGCTCATGAGGGCAGATGGAGTGATGGAGGAGCTCATGAGGGCAGATGGAGTGATGGAGGAGCTCATGAGGGCAGATGGAGTGATGGAGGAGCTCATGAGGGCAGATGGAGTGATGGAGGAGCTCATGAGGGCAGATGGAGAGATGGAGGAGCTCATGAGGGCAGATGGAGTGATGGAGGAGCTCATGAGGGCAGATGGAGTGATGGAGGAGCTCATGAGGGCAGATGGAGTGATGGAGGAGCTCATGAGGGCAGATGGAGGGATGGAGGAGCTCATGAGGGCAGATGGAGTGGTGGAGGAGCTCATGAGGGCAGATGGAGTGATGGAGGAGCTCATGAGGGCAGATGGACAGATGGAGTGATTGAGGAGCTCATAAGGGCAGATGGAGTGATGGAGGAGCTCATGAGGGCAGATGGAGTGATGGAGGAGCTCATGAGGGCAGATGAAGTGATGGAGGAGTTCATGAGGGCAGTTTGGAGTGATGGAGGAGCTCATAAGGGCAGTGTGGAGTGATGGAGGAGCTCATGAGGGCAGATGGAGTGATGGAGGAGCTCATGAGGGCAGGTGGAGTGATGGAGGAGCTCATGAGGGCAGATGGAGTGATGGAGGAGCTCATGAGGGCAGATGGAGTGATGGAGGAGCTCATGAGGGCAGATGGAGTGATGGAGGAGCTCATGAGGGCAGATGGAGTGATGGAGGAGCTCATGAGGGCAGGTGGAGTGATGGAGGAGCTCATGAGGGCAGGTGGAGTGATGGAGGAGCTCATGAGGGCAGATGGAGAGATGGAGGAGCTCATGAGGGCAGATGGAGAGATGGAGGAGCTCATGAGGGCAGATGGAGTGATGGAGGAGCTCATGAGGGCAGATGGAGGAGCTCATGAGGGCAGATGGAGAGATGGAGGAGCTCATGAGGGCAGATGGAGTGATGGAGGAGCTCATGAGGGCAGATGGAGTGATGGAGGAGCTCATGAGGGCAGATGGAGTGATGGAGGAGCTCATGAGGGCAGTGTGGAGTGATGGAGGAGCTCATGAGGGCAGATGGAGTGATGGAGGAGCTCATGAGGGCAGATGGAGTGATGGAGGAGCTCATGAGGGCAGATGGAGAGATGGAGGAGCTCATGAGGGCAGATGGAGTGATGGAGGAGCTCATGAGGGCAGATGGAGAGATGGAGGAGCTCATGAGGGCAGATGGAGTGATGGAGGAGCTCATGAGGGCAGATGGAGAGATGGAGGAGCTCATGAGGGCAGTGTGGAGTGATGGAGGAGCTCATGAGGGCAGATGGAGTGATGGAGGAGCTCATAAGGGCAGATGGAGTGATGGAGGAGCTCATAAGGGCAGATGGAGTGATGGAGGAGCTCATAAGGGCAGGTGGAGTGATGGAGGAGCTCATGAGGGCCGGTGGAGTGATGGAGGAGCTCATAAGGGCAGATGGAGTGATGGAGGAGCTCATGAGGGCAGATGGAGTGATGGAGGAGCTCATGAGGGCAGGTGGAGTGATGGAGGAGCTCATGAGGGCCGGTGGAGTGATGGAGGAGCTCATGAGGGCCGGTGGAGTGATGGAGGAGCTCATGAGGGCAGATGGAGTGATGGAGGAGCTCATGAGGGCCGGTGGAGTGATGGAGGAGCTCATGAGGGCAGATGGAGTGATGGAGGAGCTCATGAGGGCCGGTGGAGTGATGGAGGAGCTCATGAGGGCCGGTGGAGTGATGGAGGAGCTCATGAGGGCCGGTGGAGTGATGGAGGAGCTCATGAGGGCCGGTGGAGTGATGGAGGAGCTCATGAGGGCAGATGGAGTGATTGAGGAGCTCATGAGGGCAGATGGAGTGATGGAGGAGCTCATGAGGGCAGATGGAGAGATGGAGGGACTCATAAGGGCCGATGGAGTGATGGAGGAGCTCATAATGGCCGGTGGAGAGATGGAGGAGCTCATGAGGGCAGATGGAGTGATGGAGGAGCTCATAAGGGCAGATGGAGAGATGGAGGGACTCATAAGGGCCGATGGAGTGATGGAGGAGCTCATGAGGGCAGATGGAGTGATGGAGGAGCTCATGAGGGCAGATGGAGAGATGGAGGGACTCATGAGGGCAGATGGAGTGATGGAGGAGCTCATGAGGGCAGTGTGGAGTGATGGAGGAGCTCATAATGGCCGGTGGAGAGATGGAGGAGCTCATGAGGGCAGATGGAGTGATGGAGGAGCTCATAAGGGCAGATGGAGAGATGGAGGGACTCATAAGGGCCGATGGAGTGATGGAGGAGCTCATGAGGGCCGGTGGAGTGATGGAGGAGCTCATGAGGGCAGATGGAGTGATGGAGGAGCTCATAAGGGCAGATGGAGTGATGGAGGGACTCATCCAGGAGCTGGGCTCCTCTCCTCAGTGCTCACACCAGTCTGCAGACATTTCAGATCCTACAAAAATGCACAAACATTGTGCTGTTAAAATGACTGCTTTTGTATAATGTAATCTGATTTATGTATTAAAAGTAACAAAAATGACCTTTATATTTGAGTAAAATCCCTTAAACCTTTTTTTCCCAACAAATGCTGCATCCTCTTTCCTCGCAGGTCCTGCTCCACCACAACAGCTCTGCAGCAAATGCACACAAATCAAGAATCAGAAAAGTGTTGTAATTTCTCCGTTTGAAACTTCAATAATTCAAATAAACTACAACTTAGTAGTATACTCACTCAAAGCCTTTGATCACAGGCCTGCAGCATCATCAGCCTCTCTCCACCGGATACACACACGCGTGTTCTTCTGTCCCTGGAACATCCAGACAAGACTCACGTTACCTCTGTGATTTATGAGCTCAATACTACATTTACATGTTGAGGTTGTTGCTAATAAATAGCTTTTTATCCATCATAAATGTTCAACAATTTTTCAACAGTACTAATGGATAAATGAAATAGATTACTTATGTTTAGTTACTTTATGTAAAATGCATTAAACTAATAAAAACAGTGTTAACAACAGTGAATTCTCCTAAACAATAGTACACACACGTCACTCAGATGTCTATTTCATATCAGTTACACGTAGTAATCTTGCCAGATTTTGAATAAATATTTAGTAATGGTATTTCAGATGTATACGGTATGTATGCAAATACAGTTTAAAGACGTATGTGTCCTTATGGAGCTCCTCTATCCAATAAAATGTGATTTACGGCAAAATCACAAATTTACCATATTATATAGCGTCTTTGCACCTTCAACAGTTCAACAATTTACTGTACAGAAAGTTAGTTCAACACATGCGATTTGGTTTGTATTTGTAATACATTTGAAAACACTCTCGTCCGCCCTTTCCGTCATGTTTGGGTATGAAATATCTTCTACTTCTTGTTCTTTTTTTATATCGTATCCTCTCGCGTGGCCTCCTGGGATAGATGAGCACAAGCTGAAAAACACTCAAATGTCTGGGCGAAAGCAGGAGATCATCCGGGAACTTCTCGCCTACTCTTTTAGGAATACTGATGTTTCGAACGTACTCCTTCCCTCACCTACTGTTTTCGCCTACTATATAGTAGGAAAGTAGGCATATTCGAACGCACTATCGTCCAAATCTCGCGATAATTAGTACGTCAACCAGGTAATTCTCGCCTACTCTTTTATAAATACTGAGGATTCGAACGTACTTTTTCGCTCGCCTACTCTTTTCGCCTACTATATAGTAGGGAAGTATGCGATTCCGAACGCAGCCATAGACTTGGCTAGACGTGAACTTTGAATTGGACAGTTCTTGGGCAGCGACTGATGACGTTTCACGCAAGTCCACAAGAACACAAGTACAGACAAGAACGCATCTTGAGAAACGGCCGCGAACCGGTTCTTTCGGACAGTTCTTTTCAATGAACCGGTTCACCAGTTCTTCGCGTCCTCGCGTAATGACGTCAATTCTATCATCCCAGCGGATAAAATTACATTCAAATAAAAGCATTTGTAATCATAACTTCAGTTACATAATAGTAATCATCATCATAATCATCTTGAATAAGTTTCTTACATTTACGTTTTGCAAATGAACCCTGTACAGGCGATGTGCAAACGCGTTTTACATGTTTTGAAAATACCGGTATATATTTTCTATATAAAATATATAGAATTTTTTTTACATTGTACATTTTCATTAACTCTGTTGTAGAAGTGAAATAAATTAAGAAAGTGAAACAATCTACCAAATAGCTTATTGAAAACAAGACCAATCTTACGTCTATATTCCAAAGCATTCTTGAATTCCAACCATTTAAATTCGGAAGGTGCATTTTCATTTCTATTCAAAAAAAGGGGGAGTATCAATTTTATATTTTATTTGTTATTAAATAAACTCACATGTCCCCTCCTGCGCCTCGGGTCATGTGGAAGTAAAATAATGACACATTATATTTTTGAAACAAAAATGCGTGTTGAATTGCACTACTTGAAAAAAATATGCATTGCATTAGCCCTGCTTGGATTAATGCACTGTATTTTTAGGGCTTGCATTTTTATGGGCTGAAATTCAACATGGTTGTATATTTAAGCAGTGAATATTTCAATTCAAAACATTTGACACACTTTTTCATTGTTAAAAATTCAATAATCCATATTCACCTTTCAGTTCTCAGTTCCAAAATGTTTATTCTTTTTAAAAATATAACCTATAATATTCGACAGGCAATTTTCAGTTGATTTTATTTCGCTTTACAAATTCAGTGGTTCAAATTCGACAGAAAATGCAACATTTGACATTAGAGAACGGCAGGAATATCAGTGGATTGCCGATTGCTACTCTCCATCTGCAGGTACTCCTCCTCGCCAGCAGGGGCCGCCAGCGGCTGTGAAGAAGAAGAAGATATAGAGCAAAGGGGGAGAGACTCTACATACATAGAAACTGATTTACAGAAATGGAGAAAGCGGTCAGTATTGTGAAGATTTTTAGGGCCAGTATAGCCTATAAAGCAGATGAAGACACAAAAGCTGTGTTTACATGTAAGTCTTCACAGTTAGTTTTGCACATGCAGCTTTCTCTACCGTGAACGAGATTATGATGTTATTCCCCGATGCTGATGTGCAGATCAAACGCTAACTCTGAGGTAGTAGACATATATTTCTCTCAGTTGTTTAGTTTTCATAACTTTATATCGGCACTGCTGCAGAGCTAGGGATTCCCTCAGTCAGGACACGTCACGCGTACTGGAGCAATGCTGTGAAATACTCACACTGATTGGGGATGTAGGCTACACTAGACAGGTCCACGCTGGGCGATTCCCAGTCACGTACTGGCATAAAGACACTGGATATACAACACTCACACATTTAGGGACAGTCTCTAAAGTTACACTCAACATTGGTACACACATTTCTAACTTCAATACATTTGAAGAGAATTATTTGCTGTCATGAAACCTGGTGTAAAGTGTCTGGCATGATGCACTGTTTTTAGACAGTTAATATTAAAATAAATATGAGCTCAGGCGGAAAAATAGTTTATTTTATTAAATATCAAGGTGTGCATCATTTCTGACCTGAACGTGTACGTGTGCCTTCACCTCCATACTAAAGCAGCAGAAAACAAGTACGTGACATCATGCTGTGACCCCTGACCCCGGGCCCCGAACACTCTGTGTTTCCCTCTAGATGCAGGACCTGATGGGCCCCTGATTCAGGACCTGATGGGCCCCCAGATGCAGGACCTGATGGGCCCCTGATTCAGGACCTGAGGGGCCCCTGATTCAGGACCTGAGGGGCCCCTGATGCAGGACCTGATGGGCCCCTAATTCAGGACCTGATGGGCCCCCTGATGCAGGACCTGAAGGGCCCCTGATTCAGGACCTGATGGCCCCCCTGATGCAGGACCTAATGGGCCCCCAGATGCAGGACCTGATGGGCCCCTGATTCAGGACCTGATGGGCCCCTGATGCAGGACCTGATGGGCCCCTAATTCAGGACCTGATGGGCCCCCTGATGCAGGACCTGATGGGCCCCTAATTCAGGACCTGATGGGCCCCCTGATGCAGGACCTGATGGGCCCCTGATTCAGGACCTGATGGGCCCCCTGATGCAGGACCTGATGGGCCCCTGATTCAGGACCTGATGGGCCCCCAGATGCAGGATCTGATGGGCCCCCTGATGCAGGACCTGATGGGCCCCTGATTCAGGACCTGATGGGCCCCCTGATGCAGGACCTGATGGGCCCCTGATTCAGGACCTGATGGGCCCCCAGATGCAGGATCTGATGGGCCCACGATTCAGGACCTGATGGCCCCTGTTGCAGGACCTGATGGGCCCTCTGATGCAGGACCTGATGGGCCCCTGATGCAGGACCTGATGGGCCCCTGATTCAGGACCTGATGGGCCCCTAGATGCAGGACCTGATGGGCCCCTAATTCAGGACCTGATGGCCCCCAGATGCAGGACCTGATGGGCCCCTAATTCAGGACCTGATGGGCCCCCTGATGCAGGACCTGATTGGCCCCTGATTCAGGACCTGATGGGCCCCCAGATGCAGGATCTGATGGGCCCCCTGATGCAGGACCTGATGGGCCCCTGATTCAGGACCTGATGGGCCCCCTGATGCAGGACCTGATGGGCCCCTGATTCAGGACCTGATGGGCCCCCAGATGCAGGATCTGATGGGCCCACGATTCAGGACCTGATGGCCCCTGATGCAGGACCTGATGGGCCCTCTGATGCAGGACCTGATGGGCCCCTGATGCAGGACCTGATGGGCCCCTGATTCAGGACCTGATGGGCCCCTAGATGCAGGACCTGATGGGCCCCTGATGCAGGACCTGATGGGCCCCTGATTCAGGACCTGATGGGCCCTCTGATTCAGGACCTGATGGGCCCCTGATGCAGGACCTGATAGGCCCCTGATGCAGGAGCTGATGGGCCCCTGATTCAGGACCTGATGGGCCCCTGATGCAGGACCTGATTGGCCCCTGATTCAGGACCTGATGGGCCCCTGATGCAGGACCTGATGGGCCCCTGATTCAGGACCTGATGTGCCCCCTGATGCAGGACCTGATGGGCCCTCTGATGCAGGACCTGATGGGCCCCTGATTCAGGACCTGATGGGCCCCTGATTCAGGACCTGATGGGCCCTCTGATGCAGGACCTGATGGGCCCCCTGATGCAGGACCTGATGGGCCCCCTGATGCAGCTCTGCTGGGAGGCCCTGCTGGGAGAGCAGCCACAGCTGCTCGATGGAAAGCAGGTGTGTGTGTGTGTGTGTGTGTGTGAGTGTGTGATCAGCAAACTCAATTAGTGCTGAAAAATAGATGACCACACTCATCTGAACTTCTCGTCTGACACGTCACGTCTGCGATTCAGGCACAGATGGATTGTTTTCATGAACAGGAAGTGACAGTAGTGTGTGTGTGTGTGTGTGTGAGTGTGTGTGTGTGTGTGTGTGTGTGTGTGTGTGTGCGTACGTGCGTGCGTGAGTGTGCGTGTGTGCGTGTGGGTGTGGGTGTGAGTGTGCGCGTGTGAGTGTGTGGGTGTGTGTGTGGGTGTGAGTGTGCGCGTGTGTGTGTGAGTGTGAATGTGTGTGTGTGTGTGTGTGTGTGTGTGTTTGGCCTCTGATTTAGGGATCAGACTAGTTAATCTCAGAGCATGAGTGGAGAGAATGCCGCAGCTACACAAACACACACACACACACACAAACACACACAGCGCAGGAAATAATGCGTGTCTGGGAGCATGTGCTCATACGGGAGCAAATAGGAGGAAGGATTATGTGCGTGTTGTCATTTATTGAGCTATAAATGATGATGATGATGATGATGAAGGTGTGATGCTGAAGGACACGTGTGTGTGTGTGTGTGTGTGTGTGTGTGTGTAGTGTGTGTATCTGAAGGTTTCAGACATGTGAATCCCTGCTGCATTCTAGAACATTCTCTCTGAGGGCCTGAAATAGCAGCGCAGACACTGACTGGTGTTAACTAATCAGTTCTCATTAACCCATCGTCTCACACACACACACACACACACACACACACACACACACACACACACACACACACACACACACACACACACACACACACACACACACACACACTCACACACACACACACACACACACACACACACAATTTTCAATTAAATTCAACCTCAAAACTCCTTGAATTCATTCAATTTTTTTTGTGTGTGTATTTGTGGTTTAAGTGCGACAAACGTCCCTGGGTCTTGGACTCCTCTGATGAACACTTTAGTAAAATAATTTGAGCCGAGGGAAGGATGAGGGCTAATCCGAGAGCATGTGTTTGTCTCGCACTGCATTGTGGGAGTGTGTTAGCGGGATGCGAGTGTGAAAGAGTTCTCTCGTCTGCTATCAGCGCAGATAATCAGCGTCGTGAAGAGTCTCTCTGACTCTGATAACACACACCTAATGCCTTTATAATGCAACCTTTTACCAAAGCAGCCTTTGTCCTAAACACACACACACACACACACACACACACACACACACACACACACACACACACACACACACGCGAGTCAAGGTGACATGATATGATCGTCATTAGACGCCCACAGAGACATTAGCGCTCGTAATGCCTTCCTAACACACACTCACGCTCGGAGCTCATTCCCCAGACTCCTATAGCAACATGAGTGTGTCTGCGCTAATCACACACACCTTCTGCCAGGGCCGTGTGTTTATGGCCAGCGGAGGCAGACAGACACACAGACAGAGAGAGACGAGGCTCGGCTGCGGGCGAGCGAGGGGCATGCTGACGCCACTGTCTCAGCGATGGAGTGTGTGATACGAGCCGCTATCTTATCAGTGTCATCAGGAGAATCCACAGGCTGACAACAACACGTGTTTTATTCTCCAGGATCCGTGCACACACTCGCCAGGATGAGGATGAAGATGATGATGATGATGATGATGAGGAAGAGGATGATGATGATGGTGAGGAAAATGATGATGATAAAGATGATGATGAGGATGAGGATGAGGATGAAGATGATGATGATGAGGAAGATGATGATGATGATGATGAGGAAGATTATGATGATAAAGATGATGATGAGGAAGATGATGATGATGATGATGATGATGAGGAAAATGATGAGGATGAAGATGAGGATGAGGATGAAGATGATGATGATGATGATAAAGATGAAGATAAAGATGAAGATATTGATGATGATGATGAGGAAGATGATGATGATGATGATGATGATGAGGGAGATGGTGATGATGAGGAAGATGATGATGATGATGATGATGATGAGGGAGATGGTGATGATGAGGAAGATGATGATGATGACGAGGAAGATGATGATGAAGATGAAGATGATGATGAGGAAGATGATGATGATGATGAGGAAGATGATGATGATGAAGATGATGGTGATGATAAAGATGATGATCAAGATGATGATGATGATAAAGATGATGATAATGAGGAAGATGATGATGATGAGGAAGCTGATGATGATGATGAGGAAGATGATGAAGATGATGATGATGATGATGAGGAAGATGATGATGATGAGGAAGATGATGATGATGATGAGGAGGAGGAAGATGATAATGAAGATGATGATGATGAGGAAGATGATGATGATGAGGAAGATGAGGATGAGGAAGATGATGATAATGATGATGAGGAAGATGATGATAATGATGAGGAAGTTGATGATGATGATGATGATGACTAGGAAGATGTGTATGATGAGAAAGATGATGATGAGGAAGATGATGATGATGATGATGAGGAAGATGATGATGAGGAAGATGATGATGATGATGAGGAAGATGATGATGATGATGAGGAGGAGGAAGATGATGATGATGATGATGAGGAAGATGATGATGATGATGATGATGATGAGGAGGAGGAGGAAGATGATGATGAAGATGATGATTGATGATGATGAGGAAGATGATGATGATGAGGAAGATGAGGATGAGGAAGATGATGAGGAAGATGATGATGATGCTGATGAGGAAGATGATGATGATGAGGAAGATGATGATGATGAAGAAGATGATGATGATGAGGAAGATGATGATGATGATGATGATGAGGAAGATGATGAAGATGATGATGATGATGATGATGAGGAAGATGATGAAGATGATGATGATGATGATGATGAAGCCCGTTTATGTTTTTAGCCATTTTAGTCTCAAGTGCTGAGAATTCAAGAAATTTACTTAATAACATGAAAGTTCTGGAGCGTTTTGAAGCCGGGAGGCGAGTCAGTCTTTCAGGAGAGGAAGAAGGTTTTGAAATGTTTGACAATGAGCAGTTGTTTTTAAATATCTTAATTTTTTTATTGTGTATATATCGTACTTTTGTATAAGATGTTTACTTGTATTTTACAGAGTTGTTTACAAGTTCTGGATCTATTATTGCTGTTATTGTTTTACCCGCTTCTCTAGGTTTTGGCCTAATAACATCTTCACAGGGACTAGCGATGAAAACTAGCCTTCGGGTAATGTGGGCATTTACATTCATGAATGTTGATTAATGTACACGGTCCCTTTCTAAATAAATAAAATCATAAAATCAGTCGGTATCGTTGCGTCATCATCTTTCCCAGCGCTGGATAATGTTGTGCTGAGCGTTTATAACATGTTTGAGCACCAGCGCTTTCTCCCGCTCGCTTCTCCAGCCCGCGATGGCCGATCACATCATCATATCTCACACCCGTTTACAGCACAGCGGTCGGAAAATTAGAATTAAGACATGGTGGAAAACGTTTTTATCTTTCCTTTCCAATGTGTACATCATAATGTATTCTCTTGAAAATTTGGGTAGTTGGGTCGTGTGTGGGTGTGAGTTGGGTCGTGTGTGTGAGTTGGGTCGTGTGTGAGTTGGGTCGTGTGTGTGTGTGAGTTGGGTCATGTGTTTGTGTGAGTTGGGTCGTGTGTGTGTGTGAGTTGGGTCGTGTGTGGGAGTTGGGTCGTGTGTGTGAGTTGGGTCGTGTGTGGGTGTGAGTTGGGTCGTGTGTGAGTTGGGTCGTGTGTGTGTGTGTGAGTTGGGTCATGTGTATGTGTGAGTTGGGTCGTGTGTGTGTGAGTTGGGTCGTGTGTGTGTGAGTTGGGTCGTGTGTGGGAGTTGGGTCGTGTGTGTGAGTTGGGTCGTTTGTGGGTGTGAGTTGGGTCGTGTGTGTGTGAGTTGGGTCGTGTGTGTGTGTGAGTTGGGTCGTGTGTGGGTGTGAGTTGGGTCGTGTGTGTGAGTTGGGTCGTGTGTGGGTGTGAGTCGGGTCGTGTGTGGGTGTGAGTTGGGTCGTGTGTGTGAGTTGGGTCGTGTGTGTGTGAGTTGGGTCATTTGTATGTGTGAGTTGGGTCATTTGTATGTGTGAGTTGGGTCGTGTGTGTGTGAGTTGGGTCGTGTGTGGGTGTGAGTTTGATCATGAGTGTGTGAGTTGGGTCGTGTGTGCGTGAGTTGGGTCGTGTGAGTGTGAGTTGGGTCGTGTGTGTGTGAGATGGGTCGTGTGTGTGTGTGTGAGTTGGGTCATGTGTGGGTGTGAGTTGGGTCGTGTGTGGGTGTGAGTTGGGTCGTGTGTGAGTTGGGTTGTGTGTGTGAGTTGGGTCGTGTGTGGGTGTGAGTTGGGTCGTGTGTGTGTGTGTGAGTTGGGTCGTGTGTGTGTGTGAGTTGGGTTGTGTGTGTGAGTTGAGAAGCCCGGGATGAGCTGGGAATAATGCACAGCTCCTCCCTGCCCACTTTATTACGAGCAAAGGTCTCCAGCACGGGCATTGCAAGGTCCACTATCTTATCTCCCATCGGCCGTAAATACTCCCTGAGAACAGCAGCGAGAGACAGCAGAACATCTTCCTGACCTTCACACACTCTGAGACTCGTAGAAACACTCAGCGCTGGAGTGAACGGCAGGTCCATTCTGCTTATCTGATCACATTCACACATGTCATGTGTGCCTCAAATCAACGTACAAAAACAACATTCTTGCTTCATTGTCTTAAATTTTAGGGTCACAAAACTAAATCGTTTACATTTATATTTGTGTAAAGCTGATTTTCTGTAGAATCGAGGGTGACTCCGGAGCTGCCCGGATCTGAAACCTTTGAAATCTTTAATACTGTTCACTGGTAGCAGGATTTTACTGGGCCATCTTGCCATTTAATCACCAATTAACTACTGTAAACTGTTATCTTTGGGAAAGACACACCTTTGAACGTTATCGTGGATCAGCAGTGAGTGACAAGAGGTGATAAAACCATATCTCCAGAACTGTGACATTCATTCATTCCCAGCAGTGTTGGGGAAAGTTGCTTTGAAATGTAATGCATTACAATATTGCGTTACTCCTTAAAAAAGTAACTAATTGCGTTAAGTTTTCTCACCTGGGCTGGACTTTTTTAATAACAAAAGAAGTTATATTATAGGCAAATGTAAAGGCTCTTTCACAGCAAAAGTGAAGTGAATAATCCTCAGGCTGAATGAAATGCAGATCCACACCTGTAAGGTAGAGGGGGGAACTAAACACTTTACAAAACCTTTTCAGTTGTTTAGCCATTCTGGTTTAAAGAATAGGACGCAGGAGAAGAAATTTACAACACTTCAGCAATAAAAAATTAAACAAATGTGATGTTTATCTAAAGTCATGTTTGTTTATTGTGGGTAAAGTGGATCACTGAAGGTCAGCAGCAAAGGCATTGTTTATAAAGTGATTAAATACATAAATTATATTTGTGACATTTAATATATTAAATTATTGCAGGTTTTTGCAGTTTTCTGAGATTGTATTTCACTGTTTTTATAATTTTGAGTGGTACTAAATACATTTTTTTGCAAGTGAGATGTGTAAATGGCTGCTCACGTTTATTCTAAAACTACAATAACATCATGTTTACACAGCGAACACAATGCCTGTGAACTTACGATTCCTCTTACAATGCAATACAATTAGAACTTACGATGCGGACAGAGAGTTGTCAGTCAATAAATGGGAAAACAAAGTAACTTGTGTTACTTATTTGAAAAAGTAACTCAGATATTTAAAAGTAATCTGTTACTTTACTAGTCACTTGAAAAAGTAATCTGATTACGTAACTCAAGTTTGTAATGCGTTTCGCCAACAGTGATCCTCCTCGTTCTCCGTCATCAGCTCGAGCACATGTATGAACTGTGTTTAATGCTTCAGTATATGAGAGAATGTAAATCTGGTTATTGCCCTGGTTGATATCGGCTGCTCACAGTGGAAGGGTAGTTGTTCTGAACTGATATGATTTATCTTGAAGGTCTGATAAAAACATGATGACTCAACCATTGGGTTTATTATGCTGGGAATATTGTGTGCCGTCATTCAGTTCAGGGCTGTGATTATATTGATGAGATTATGAATGATGTTGTTGTGTTAAGGTTAGTTGTTTGAGTGTGTTTTTCAGTAAATGTGCGTTCTGTAACACTGAGGCTGTTACGCAAACGGCGTCATAAACTACTGTTTTACTGTCATAAAGTGAGGTGTGTTTATGGCTGTGTGTATCTGCATCTGTGCTCACACTCTTTTATAAGCAGCTTGTTAAAAATCAAATGCAAATGTTATTGAATTAAAGAGCAAACAGCCGCTGCTGGTCTTTACGGACGCGGGAATGAATGTGTGCCGAACGCTGGTTTCATGTTGAGACGATGTGTGTTTATCTGCTGGTGAAATGGGTTTGTGCTGATGTCTCTCATGGAACATTCAGTCAGAAAACACTGTAGCAAGCCATGATCAGACACCTGAAAGTTCTCCTTTAGGTCCTGTAGGCCAGTCCATCTCAAATCATCCAAAATAGTAAGACAGTTGGTTGCTTGATCATTTTTGATTTTCCTAGTGATTATTGCAAAAATATTTAAAAAAAGAATAATATGACAATGAAAACTGGTCAAGCATCCACTACTGAACCCCTGAGACGGACGAAGCCCTTTAAATTCGGCTCAAAGCCCTCGGACACATGGAGTGGTTTTGATTGGCAGAAACTAAAAGAGATGCTTGTCCGAAAGCAACAAGAAAAGTGTCTCTCTTCAGTTACAGCAGCGCTCAGTGTGTGTGTGTGTGTGTGTGTGTGTGTGTGTGAACATGAGCTCAGTGTGTGTGTGTGTGAACATGAGCTCAGTGTGTGTCTGAACATGAGCAGCTCGTAACAACAGCAACAGCAGTTTCTAGCACTACAGCGAGAGAGTGGATTGGGCTTTAGGGACGAGTGCATGATTCTCTCATGATCCAGCTCCAGCTTTAGTCCGGTCACTGAGTCTCAGCAGGTCCGCATGACCCTATGACACACACTCGCACACCGGTCCAGCAGTGTGTGTGTGATTCTGCTTCATGTCACACAAACCTCATATGTCACGTCTCTTATTTTAGCTCATATGATCTGAAACACATGGCAAAACAAACACTTAGGGTTCTAAACACTTGTATGGATGTGAGACAGGTGTGTATGGATGTGAGACAGGTGTGTATGGATGTGAGACAGGTGTGTATGGATGTTATACAGGTGTGTATTGATGTTAGACAGGTGTGTATTGATGTGAGACAGGTGTGTATGGATGTGAGACAGGTGTGTATGGATGTGAGACAAGTCTGTATAGATGTGAGACAGGTGTGTATGGATGTGATAGTAACCCCTAAAATCCACTGGATCCGTCTACGGCGCAGAACATCAGCGCCACGTTTTTGATGCGTCCCTAGCTCGGCGTCAAAGTCCACTGGAAGCGTCTCAGACGCATTTCAGTAGCGGAGCGTTGGCGACTTCTTCAGTCTCCACAGTGTGTTTTATTTTGAAAATCTACCGGATCCTCTTTGCCGTTCTGTGTCTGACTTCCTGCCCAGTACGATGTGCTCTGTGCTGCTTGACGCTGCAAGCGGCGAAAATAGACCTGCTACCTATTCTCTGTGGAGCGGAGCGGAGAGACGCTTCTGGGACGCTTCTGAGACGCGCCACGTCCACAGCTGGTGGACTTAAGAGCATTGACTATAATGGCCGCGATTAGCTCCGGCATCCGCTGTAGACGGATCCAGTGGATTTTAGGGGTTAGAGTTCCTCCTGCTAATAGTTTTGTCCGGGTTCTGTCACTTCTGTCTAGTTTGGTCTTGGGTTTGTGACAGAGCCCTGACACTCCTGTATGTCCGTGTCTGGTGTTTCCCTGGTTTCATTTTCGGAGCATGGTGTTCGGATTCTGGCACTCATGTTATGTTCGGTATCGGTTCTGCGTCGGGATTCGGACATTCATGCTCCGAGTGTTTGTCTTCTGTCGTAAGCGTATGGAAGGAGCATTTGCTCAGTCTCGTGTGCTCTTCTGTCTGTGTGTTTTGTGCGTTCAGGTCATATTTTGTCTTGTTTTACACTAGCTGTGTGCTTTCATGTTGTCATGTTTTGTATGAACACGTGGCTTATGAGTTTTGTGATGATGAACCTTTGCGTTGACGTCATCACCATTTCAGTATGTCTCAAATGTGTGTTAAATGTTGCTAAGTTTAGTTTGCCAAGTACATTGTTTAAGCGCTTTATTCACATTTCATTTTTGCATCCCGTGTACAATTAGTTATGGATGTTTGCATCCCCGCAATTCTTACGTTCAGTAACATTCAAGTTCAAATTCTTTGATTACCATTAGCACTCGCTGAAGTATAAGAAATCACAAGGAATCTAATGTTTTTTACAGACTGTTTATTAGTAATTTTACATGATATAGCTCTGTGGTATTGTATGTGCTTACCTGTTGGTTTCTGCTTTGCTCGTTCTGGTAGCACGCGTAACCGGAACGCGCTTATCATAGCATGGGTCATACCATTTCCCACAACTGGGGGGAGGCAGTATAGGTGTGGAGGGAAATGTTTGTTCTGTTTAAGGTATGTTTCTTATGGTAACATTACTTAGTTTAAGCTGAACTAATGATATTTATTCGTCTTTGTAAAAGATGTTTTTGTTTTAATGTCATTGTTATCATGTACATTATTAAGCCAAAGGATACCCTGTACAAAGGGTACTTCCTAATTTCGTTTGGCGGGAAGTGTGTGTATTTAACCGGAGTGTTCCGGCTATTTGGGGGGGTTGGTGGTTTGCTCTGTTACAAGAGTATAACATTATGTGAGTTCTATTGTGGATAGAGAGCTGTATCAGCAATTTGCCTTTGTGTTTAATGGGCAGAGGTTATAGTGCTGGTTCGTTAGCATTCATCATGAATTTTTTTTTCTTCTTTTTTTATTATTAATTTGTACTTTGCACGGATTGTTTTTGGATTATTAATAAATGATCTATTTTTGCACCGCCAATCAACTTGTCATGCCATACCTTCCTAACTCCTCCCTAACCCTCGTGCTACAGCACCTGACTTAGGACAGTCTCAAGGGCCTTCCTTTGGGACACATGGTGGCAGCGGTGCTTCCAGGCCAGTAGGAGGTTGGTCAACAAGGAGTGGTGGTGGCATTTTTTTTTTGTGGTAGGAAGAAGCAGTTTTTTTCTCACAATGCCACTGAAGAAAGGTGAGGTGCTAAAGGATACAACAAGGATGGTAAAACCAAGTGTGGATGTTTTGGATCCTGACCAATCAGGAAGAGTGGAGGTCAGTGATCAGGAAGCGGAAATAGCTGACAGGAGGACAGATCCAGTCAGAGATGTTCTGCAGACATTCTTGCAAAGACAACAACAAAGAGATGAGCGCTGGGAGAAGGAGTCACAACGTCAAGAGCATAGATGGCGGACACTCCAACATCAGTTTTCGCAAATACAGTCTGAAGTACATCAGCAAAGGCAAGAGACACAGTCAAAGGGAGGAGTGACAGTTCCACATACCCCGCCATCAGCTGAAAGATTGTATTCGCCACCAAGCATTTATCCGCATCGGCAGACTCTGCAGGTTGACCGTGACAATGCTTCGACATCAGCTCAGGTACAGGACAGGACAGAACACCGACAGAGATCTTCTTTGTCAAGTTATGAAAGTCCAAGAATGCTACCATGGAAGGATGAAGAGGATATAGAGCATTACTTGACGACATTTGAACGCATCGCTAATGCATGCAGATGGCCAAGACAGGATTGGGCGTCACATCTTTTACCTCTCCTTACAGGCAAAGCGAGGGCAGCCTATGTGGCCATGGAACCGGAGGAATCCTTGGAGTACAATCACGTCAGGCAAGCCATTCTAGATAAATTTGAGATTAACTCTGAAACTTACCGTCAAAGATTCAGGTCTTATGGCCTGCGAGAAGACGAAACTGCAAAAGAACTTCAAGTAAGGCTGAAGGATTTGTATGAGAAATGGATGAAGCCTAGACACAGAACAAAGGAAGAGGTTGGTGACCAGATCATTTTGGAACAGTTTCTCAAACTTCTGAACCCTGAAACAAGAATGTGGGTAAAACAAAACAACCCCACATCATCAAAACAGGCGGCGGAGATGGTAGAAACTTTCATGGCTGCAAGACGTTCAGTGTATCCGCCAGGACGGTTGAGATGTAACAATAACAGCTCATCTGGTAAGGCTGCGGACGGCTTTAGCAGTGGTCTTAGTAACTCTACCGCATACACACATACTTCACAAACTAGAGCTGGTGGTAATGCAGGTAGTCAGCAAATGCCATGTAAAAAATATAAAACCAGGCCTATGTTAGTATGTCATAGATGTGGGCAGGAAGGACACAAAAAAATAGATTGCCCATTGCAAAATGTTACTAACACTCGACTATGTTATGTACCCAGACCGCCCCATAGTTTAGAGGAAGCAAGACTGAACAGGGATACGGTGACGATGGTGAAGATAGGTAGTAAATGTTTTAAGGCTCTGGTGGATTCCGGGTCAAGCCAAACTCTGGTCAGAGAGGAATGTTTGGAGGAACAGAGTAGTTCAGGACGGGGCAAAGTAAGTGTTCGTTGCATCCATGGGGATGTAAAAGAATACCCCAAAATTGATCTGACGGTCGAAATTTACAACCAGTCTTCTGTGCTGTCAGTAGGTATTGTGGAACAAGCTCCCTATCCGGTCATCTTGGGCAGAGATGTTCCGGTATTGGTAGATCTTCTACAGGATGACAAGGAGCTAGCTGAGGCTAGAGTAGTCACAAGGGCGCAGGTTAAACAGGAAGAGTGTACCAGACAGGCTTTACAGGGCTTACCTTTTGCAGAGGTTCCCAGAGCTAAGAAGTCGAGACAGGAGAAACGCCAAAAGAAAGTTGAGGGCACCAAAATTCCGGAGCACTTGCCTAAACCAGTTGTGGTTGACCTGGAGCAGATTCCACAAAATATAGTGCAATTACAGAGGAATGATAAGACATTACAATCATTGTTTGAGAAAGCAAGCAAGCTGGATACACAGACAATGTTTTCCCAGAAAGAACACTATCAGGTAAAAGACGATAGGCTGTATTGGCAAGGTGAAGAGGGACAAAGGTTGGTAGTTCCTGTTCCTATGAGGAAGCGAGTGTTGCAATTAGGTCATTCAGTGCCTTGGTTGGGACATTTGGGGCAACAAAAGACACTAGCCAGAATTGCTAGCAGGTTTCATTGGCCTAGACTGTATATGGATGCAGTAGATTTTTGTAAATCTTGTCCAGAATGTCAGTTGACGAGTCCATCGAAAAGAGGTGATAGAGCACCTTTGGTGAGTCTGCCCATCAGTGACGTTCCTTTTACTCGCATTGCCATGGATATTGTGGGACCTTTGGAAAGGAGTGGGGCAGGGAATCCTCATATTCTTGTGGTTGCCGATTACGCTACTAGATATCCGGAGGCATTCCCCATCAGAAATATTAAAACTAGACAGATTGTTAATGCCCTTATTCAGCTGTTTTCAAGGGTAGGCATTCCCAGAGAAATAATCACTGACCAGGGAACCAATTTTACATCAAAACAAATCAAACAGGTCTACTCCATGTTAGGCATACGTCCCATAAAGACCACACCTTATCACCCGCAGACCGATGGTATGGTCGAAAGGTTTAATCAAACACTGAAAGCCATGCTTCGCAAGTTCGTGTCTGAAACTGGGTCAGATTGGGACCATTGGTTACCTTACCTGCTCTTCGCCTACAGAGAGGTACCACAGTCATCCATGGGTTATTCACCTTTTGAGTTACTTTATGGACGACAGGTACGAAGGCCGTTGGATGTCTTAAAGGAGACCTGGGAAGGAGACAATCCTGCAGAGCAAGCAAACATCTTGTCCTATGTCATTAGGATGAGGGAAAAGATGGACATACTGGCAGAGATGGTACTGCTTAACATGTCGGAGGCACAGCAACGACAAAAAGCCTGGTACGACCAGTCTTCAAGGAAGCGGACTTTAATCCCGGGCCAGAAGGTTTTGTTGCTTCTCCCAACATCTGACAACGGTTTGCTGGCCAAGTGGCAAGGGCCATACGAGGTGCTACGGAAGATGGGTCCTACCAACTATGAGATTTCTGTACCTGACCGTCGTAAAAAGTCTCAGATCTTCCACATCAACCTCTTAAGGCCATGGCAAGAGAGAAAGGGGCCTTTGTCTGAACAGTTATGGGCAAGAACAGTAGAAGAAGAAGAGGAACTTGTGGAACAGTACTTTCCCACAGATCTAAATTCACCTACTCATCCTGCCGTGGACCATCTCAAACTCAAGCAACAGAAAGAACTAGGGGAATGTATACCAAAAGGGCTTTTCAGAGACAAGCCAGGAAGGACGAACCTGGTACAACATAATATCCGCCTACAGGCATCAGACCCAATTAGACAAACTTATAGTCGAGTACCAGCTCGACTGATTCCGGCATTGAAGGATGAGGTAAAGATGATGCTGGAGCTGGGAGTCATCGAGCCTTCTTCCAGTGAATGGTGCAGTCCAGTGGTGCTGGTACCAAAGAAAGATGGCACATTAAGATTTTGCGTGGACTTCTCAAAACTCAACTCAGTGTCTGCATTTGATCCATACCCCATGCCAAGGGTAGACGAGTTAATTGAGTGGTTGGGCACAGCCAAGTACCTGACAACTTTGGACTTGTGCAAAGGTTACTGGCAAATCCCCTTGGCCGAGACAGCTAAAGAATTAACAGCTTTTCGTGTTCCTAGTGGGCTTTACCATTTTAACGTTATGCCTTTCGGATTGCGGGGGGCCGCAGCAACCTTCCAACGGCTGGTGGACCAAGTCCTGAGAGGTATGGATGATGTGGCCACAGCTTATCTAGACGACATTGTGGTCTTTAGTGCAACATGGAAAGAGCATTTGGAACATTTGGCAGAAGTGTTTGACAGACTTCAAGGTGTTGGTTTGGTCGCCAATGCTAAAAAATGTCACATTGCTAAGTCTGAAGTCTCTTACCTGGGCTACGTGCTAGGAGGAGGTTCCATCAGACCGCAGGTAGACAAGGTTCAAGCCATCTTGTCTTGTCCGTTACCGTCAACCAAGAAAAGGGTTCGCTCATTCCTGGGCATGGCTGGATGGTACAGAAGGTTTATTCCCAACTTCTCCAGTAGGGCCGCGATACTTACCAACCTGGCAAAGAAAAATTGCCCCCAGAAAGTGGCCTGGACACCAGAGTGTGAACTAGCTTTTCGAGACTTGAAGGACTGTTTGTGTAGTGCGCCTGTATTACAGAGTCCAGATTTCAGCATGCCATTTACAGTCCAAACGGACGCTTCGGAAGTTGGTTTGGGTGCTGTGCTGTTACAGGGAGAGGGAGAAACTCGACATCCGGTGCTGTATATAAGTAGAAAATAGTTTCCAAGAGAAACCAAGTACTCTACGATCGAGAAAGAGGCTCTGGCCATTAAGTGGGCATTGGACACTCTCAAGTTCTACTTAATCGGCAAAGACTTTGTTGTAGAATCGGACCATAGAGCTTTACAATGGATTGGTAAAATGAGAGACAGTAATGCCAGGATTACCCGTTGGTATTTGTCCCTTCAACCCTTTAAGTTTAAAGTCCAATGTAGGGCTGGGGCCACGAACATTAGTGCTGACTTGTTGTCACGGCACTCTTGAAGAGTGACTGTCTTGAAGAGGGGGGTGTGTGATGATGAACCTTTGCGTTGAAGTCATCACCATTTCAGTATGTCTCAAATGTGTGTTAAATGTTGCTATGTTTAGTTTGCCAAGTACATTGTTTAAGCGCTTTATTCACATTTCATTTTTGCATCCCGTGTACAATTAGCTATGGATGTTTGCAAACCCGCAATTCTTACGTTCAGTAACATTCAAGTTCAAATTCTTTTATTACCAGTAGCACTCGCTAAGTATAAGAAATCACAAGGAGTCTAATGTTTTTTTACAGACTGTTTATTAGTAATTTTACATGATATAGCTCTGTGGTATTGTAACTTGCGTGTGCCGAGGATTGAAGCGCCTTTCAGACAGGACGCGAAATGCGCGGCGCTGCACTTTGAAACCCATTCATTTCAAGGACTTCCAAAGCATAGCTACAAGTGTATGCACTATGCAAGCACTATACAGGATTCATCCTATTATACTTTATCGACACAAATTGAAGTCAAACAGCAAACAGCCATCCCCAAATAGTCTATAGCTACATAGGCTGTCTTTGACTTGAACCAGGTTAAATTCTTATTAAATTAAGAGTACCATAATTCAACCGTTCAATTAGGCCTAATGGTGTGTTCACATCGAACGCGAATTTAATTATTTGCGCGAGTAGATTATATACAAAGTCAATGCAAAGACGCAAATAGATTGGGCAACGCGTTTGCCACGAATGTCTTCCGCGCAAGTTGAAAAATTTGAACTCATGCGAATGTTCAAGTGTCCAACTAGACGCGTTAGACGCGTATTTGACGATCTGTTCGCGTTCGGTGTGAACACACCAAGACATCGAGAGTCACGCAGACCTATAACAACCCAGCCACAACATATAATTGGGAATAATGCCTTACCTTAACACAGAATGGATTTCAAGGACTTAATAGCATCAATAGCATCCACCGTTTATATTTGAATCTTTGAGTTAACATGTAGCCTACGTAAACATGATTGGAATTTGCAACGCAGCGCCACCACACCTTGATGCTCATGACAAGAATAGCTTGTATAGTTATCTTTATTGAAGTGATTTAGGTTTAAATCCCCGTCAATCATGCATGAATGATATTTTTGCTATTTTAGACATAATGCTCCACGATGATCACATTACACAAAACTGAAATTGCACGTCAAAATAAAACATTGTCAATATTTTTTGAGACCCCCCCAAAATTTCCCGAATCACGTTTTCAGGGGATCCCATGTCTTATTAAGGGGAGCCGAGCTCCCCCTAGCTCCCCCATAGTTCACACCCTGGCTGCGTGTTCATGTTTCGTTTTGTGTGAACACATGGCTTGTGATTTGCTTTACTGGCCATGTGCTTGTGTTCTAGTCATGTTTGTTGTGAGCACATGGCTTGTCATGTGTTTCCTTGTGCTGTATGCCAGTGTTTCCCAACCCTGCTCCTGGAGGCACACCAACAGTGCACATTTTGCATGTCTCCCTTATCTGACCCATATATTTCTGGTCTTGGAGTCTTTACTAATGAGCTGATGAGCTAATTCAGGTGTGGAGAGTTGGAAAATGTGTAGCGTTGGTGTGCCTCCAGGAACAGGGTTGGGAAACACTGCTGTATGCTCTCCTGTCTATTGTCTAGCCCCTCCCATCTTGTTTCCTAATTATTGATTCATTTGCCCCACCTATCCTCCCTCGTTACCTGCTATGTTTGCTCTCCCTATTTATTCTCCTTGTGTTTTCAGTCCTGTTCTGGTTCGTCATCTAACCTTTTCTGATGTCGCCTCATGTTTCCTGTCTGAGTCTAGTTGACGAAGTCTTGCCACCTGTCTTGTTGTTATTTTTGCCTAATAAATACACGTTGTCCTGCAATTGAGTCCTCGCTCCTTTCACCTACCCAAAACCCTGAAAGTTATAGTAAGAGTTCCTCCTGCTAATAGTTTTAGTAAGAGTTCCTCAGACTATGAGTGATTAATCAAAGCGGGAAAAGCCGACCATCAGCTGTGGCTGTTTTGCATTTCCTGCTCGGATTGGACATTATTAGTAGTTAATTGGAACCTTGTTTGGCAAGAACGAGTCGGACAGAATGAGAGGATGTGTGTGTGTTCATCACTGCTGAATACTGGAGTTCAGCCTTTACTCTCTGTGTTCAACGGAGTGTGTGTCTGATTGTAGGAAATGCTGCTGTGTGTGTTTCTATATACGATACCAAGGTCGGACACATCCACTTTTCCAAACTAGAGCGCTAACATGTCAGCTGAGCATGAGAGTGAGTGAGTGTGTGTGTGTGTGTGTGGTGATGGTTTCCTCAGGTCAGCAGGTCCAGAGGAGACGGTCTGTGTCTGTCTGTGTGTGTGTGTGTGTGTGTGTGTGTGTGTGTGTGTGTGAATGAGAGCTTGTCCATGCATGTCTGCAGAACAAACCTCAGGGAGGAAATAGTAGTAAGACCTAAGAACACAGCGGAAAGGCTTGTGGGGTTTTTTATGGAAAAGAGAATTTAAACTTCAAGCATGCGATCACCACATTAAAGTGTGTGTTCTGGATCTGACCGCCGGCATGCGGTTCCTCTGCTTTTCATTAGACCTCACGATTTCTTCAGTTGATTTGGCAAATTAACTTACAAGAGGCAGAACACACCATTCAGACTGGAAACGAGCGTAGCAGCAAATTGCGTTTATCAAAAACACACTCAAGAAGTGTTTACCTTATGTGATCTGATGGAGGGAGGACTGAGGGAGAACAGCGTAAACCTGCAAACCTGCGAACGGCATCTTTCACTGTAAGGCTCGACTCCATCAGAGATCAATCTGAGCGGCTGATGATATTCAAGTGGAAACACACACACACTCACTCACTCACGCACACGCACTCACACTCACACTCACACACACACACAAACACTCGTTACACAGGCTCCTGCTGCTGGAAGCCTGTGATATTCACGAGAGGTTCATTGACACAAGCAAATGAGACACGTTTGAGTCACTCACAGTAATGTGTTTCTGAATATCCTACTCACTGTCTCAGGAAATGTTGTTTTTATTAATGTCTACTTACCTCTGAGAAGGTATTTGTGGTTTTAATAGGGGTGTGAGCAGTTTATGACACTGACGTGAGCGAGAAATGATTGCTGGAATGGGACGCTGGTGGCTGTTAGTGGGCAGGTTCTGGGAGGTCCAATGAGCTGAGAGAGAAAGAGAGAGAGCTAATACAGTCAAGTCACCGTTGTTTATATATTTCACAGTGATAAACAGATAAACAGAAGAAAATAACAGAATGAATGCTGAAACTTCATCAAATATGACACAAAATTAGATTCAGTAGTGAAGCAGCTCTACAGAAGAAGAGAGAGTCATTATTCAGATCAATTCACTGTTGATTCAGTTCAGTTCAATAACTGTTGCGAAATTTGTCAGTTATGAAACTAAGTGTAATCAGCTATAAGCAGAAAACAGTGGCTTCTCCATCGTTCCCGGTTTGTTCTGTTACGACATACTCATTCTCCGAGTCTGAACAGAGCCGTCTGGCACACACTGACACACGCAGAGCTGATTTATGGGGCTTCGGCTTTAGGATGTACTAGGGTTTTATTAAACACCTTCTGGAGGCCCGACAGCGGCTGGATCGTCCCGTTTAAGAGTTTCTCCTTGGGTCAGTCAGAACTTCCCTTGACTTCTGGCCAAGCAATTAAAGAGGCTGAAGCCGGGATGCGATACAGACGTCTCAGCTGTTCAGAGAACCCGTGATTCTGCCAATATGTTCTGCATTTGATGGTGCAAGCGAGAGCAAGGATGGATTTCACATGTGTGTCGGAGGGAGGGATTCTCCGAGCCTGAGCTTTTCCTTTCGGATCTGCCTGTAAATCCGCACACCACCATCACTCCGACTGCTAGATTTATAAATCCCTCCTAATGTCGCCATGGAGGCATTCCGGCTCTAAATGGTGGAATTGATGGCTTGCCCCCTCGGTAACGGCACACTTGATGATTATAAATGAAGTCGTAAATAAGACCGCTGGACTTTTACAGATCTTGGCACAGTAGAGGCAGTAGTTCTGCCTGACCCGGCGAGGTCAACGTTTAACAGATTGCTGCCGTGGAGCGAGAGAACCGTGTTAAACATCATCATTATCTCCAGCGTTTCCTCCACAGCTGGAGCGCACCGAGGATCTGGAACAATGTAGTCATGACTGAGTCTGGGAGGAACAAAAGACATGCTTCTGATCCACAAGCCTCATTTGGAAGAGAGGAAATGAACATAGATGAGAACTTGATACTCAGGAGTTTACGACTCTGGCAGACTTTAACGTGAACGAGCTCATCTCAGCAAACAAGTTCCTCATCAGCTGAACAGAAACAAATGTTTTACAGGCTGAATAAATCCACAGATATTATGCTAATATCCATATATCTATATCTATCTATATTTATGCAAATTATTCAGTCGTTTTTATGGGCACTCGCGCTTCACAAAACTATTAAAATCTATTAAATCTTCTTTTTACCATAACTTTAAATTCATAAATGTAGAACTTTTGCTCAAAAACCATCAGACGTCACCACAACCTGAACTCAAAATCAGCCAAACGTTCACACACAATCAGAACTTAAGGGGAGTCCAATCAAACAATGCAGGAAGAGAGGAAGAGGAAGGAGAGGTAGAGGAAGTAGATGAGGAAGAGGAAGGAGGAAGAGGAGAGCAAGAGGAAGGAGGAGAGAAAGAGAAGGATAAAGGAGGAGAGGAAGATAGAGGAGAGAAAGAGGAAGAGGAAGGAGGAGGAAGGAGGAAGAGGAGAGCAAGAGGAACGAGGAGAGAAAG
>CM060631.1:200000-240000 GCA_030578275.1 Meda fulgida | reverse complement strand
CTCTCTCACACACACTCCTCACACACACTCACACATACTCACACACACTCCTCTCTCTCACACACACACACACACTCCTCTCTCACACACACACTCCTCACACACACACACACACACACACACACACTCCTCTCTCTCTCACACACACACTCCTCTCTCACACACACACTCCTAACACACACTCACACACACTCCTCTCTCTCTCACACACACTCCTCACACACACACACACACACACACACACACACACACACACACACTCCTCTCTCACACACACAGTCCTCACACACACTCACACACACTCCTCACACACTCCTCACACACTCACACTCTAACTAACACAGTCGCACTACGCACACACACTCCTCTCACACACACACACACACACACACACACTCCTCTCTCACACACACACTCCTCTCTCACACACACACACACACTCCTCACACACACTCACACACACTCCTCACACACTCACACACACTCCTCTCTCTCACACACACACACACACACACACACACACACACACACACACACACACACACACACACACACACACACACACACACACACACACTCCCCTCTCACACACACTCCTCACACACACACACACACACACACACACACACACACACACACACACACACACACACACACACACACACACACACACACACACACACTCCTCTCTCTCACACACACTCACTCCTCACACACACTCACACACACTCCTCTCTCTCACACACACACTCCTCACACACACTCACACACACTCCTCATACACTCACACTCTAACTAACACAGTCGCACTCCTCTCACACACACACACACACACACACACACACACACACACACACACACACACAGACACACACACACACACACACACACACACACAGACACACACACACACACACACACACACACACACACACACACACACACACACACACACACACACACCCACAGACACACACACACACACACACACACACACACACACACACACACACACACACACACACCCACAGACACACACACAGCTGGACTACTAACTAACAGGAACTCTCTGATCTCGAGCCTCTGGTGGACAGGGAACCGGAGACTCAAGCATCTAAACAGACTCTGTGAACTCATGTGAATAAAGTCTTGATTGTTATTTTTATTATTACCTGCATCTGAACTCAGATTGTGTAAATAAAGCAGCTGCTCAAAATGAGCACAGGATTGAGGAAATATGTGAGACAATAAAACATGAGATGAGACGCATCAATAAAAGAGTTTCTCTTTTGAATTGTGACTGAAGTTCTGTATCAAAAATATCTTCGTTTTAAAAATTAGGAATAATATTTTATTTTTATATAATATTGTATTTTATTTTATAATTCTAATTACATGTACCGAGACCTGTAATGATTTCTAACGTCAAATTACAGTTATGAGATGGTTCTTTCATTTTAATTGTTACAAAAATTATTATTAGAGCCTATTTAATTGCAGAACGTTAAACTGAAAACTACATATATACACTGTAAATAAACTATGTTTGTGTAAATACATATTTTTTTAAAAATTTGGATATAAATATTCTATTGTCTGAAATGTATTTTCACGTGATTGAAATTGTAATATTGTGCGATTTAATGTATTTTTGTTGCGCGTGAACAGATGATTTCACTAAATCACTCGGTCAGTAACAGCGTATTTAATCGTCTTTAATCTCTAAAAAAATGCCCAGATCCATGGTTTCATATTTAAAACACGCGATATGAGTTAATCCTTATTAAAAAATAAGTAAGCTAGAAAGTAAAATTCACACATTTTGTAAACAGATTTTTTTTTATTTGACACACAGACGGAAACAGAAATAAATCAAATTAATATTGGAATTAATATTCGTCTAATATTGACTGTGAATATTGGAAATCAACAATGTGAAATTAAACCCGTAAAATAAATTTCAGATTGATTACTAAAGTATTTTTAGTAGCCTAATTTCGTACAAACGACGCGATTCATAAAGGTGTAAATCCCGTGAATAAAACAGAAGATGATCTGAAACTGATTCCCATCAAATAAGAATATAGGCTATATTCAATATTCCGCAAAATCACGAAAACAGATGAAATATGAATGACAGACGTTGAGCTGCAATAACAGCTGCAGAAATATTACACACAAATCATGCTTTCAGTGATTCCCAAACTCAGCCGTTTGATGTGCTGGATTACAAATATTTGTGTGCTTATAATAATGCTTAGGAGTGTTTAATCAAAACAACTATTGGCAGTATTTATAATGATTAATAGGCTAGTCCGTGTTTAATAATAGCGTTTTAATGTAGGCTATGCTACAATAATACAGTTCTACTACTAGGCTACTAATAATACGTATTGTCAGTGTCTAATACTAAATTATTAGACTGTGTTTAATATTATATCATCAGTATTTACTGATTTCTATTAATGTCGATTGAAGTGCAGGAGTTTCTGATCTGCTCCAGTCGAACTGAGTTTATAATAGAGTTTATAGAGTTAGTCTTTCACTGCCGCTTCAGCCTCATTAACAGGAGAGCTATTTATCACAGATTCGCGTCAATAAATCACTCCTGCATTGAACACTGATTATTAGTATATCGGAGTTTAATAGCCTATTAGGCCTAATAAAAGCGTAGGCTACTGTCAAATTATTAGGCTATCTGTGTATAATCCATGTTTTAGTAGCTAATGAATATTAAAAACGCTTATTTTGACTTTTAACGCAACAGTCAGTCAGTCAGATAATCAGTGTGTGTTTTAAAGAAACTGGATGAGTCTTACACAGATTTGACTCGAACTGCGATGACGCGTATCTGCTTATGCATGAGCTCCGTGCCGGAAGTGACGTGTTGACGCAAGCAGCCAAGCGGGGGTCTGCGTATGCGGAAGTGATGGTTGCGCTTGTGTTTGTATTTCTCTAGCAGCTGGACGCCTCGCATGAAGCAGTAAGTGTGTGTTTGTGTGTTTGTGACACTGAAGTGTTTCGGCTGATGTTGAGACTGACATCAGCCGCTGGTGTGTTAGTTGTGTTAGAGCTCGCTAGCTTTAAAACATCTGTCAGTCTGTTCATGTTCGTCTGTCAGTGAAGAAAGTAAAACTCAGGCTCTGTTGATATTCATATTCTAGGATTATATCAGTCAATAAAGGCCCACATTTTAATCACTTATAAATAAAACGTATGTTCGTAATGACTTGTAATACATGTGGCACAATGTGTCAAACACATGTTTGTTTTTGGAATATAGATCTGTAATAGAGTGGAAAAAAATCTTCTATTATGTTTAATGCAAAACAGCTTTAGACAGATGTGTGCTTTTCATTTTCAGCCGAAGTTTCACTAACTCTGAGATCAGAACACACACACACACACACACACACACACACACACACACACACACACACACACACACACACACACACACTCACTGTCAACAAGAGACACATTTGTAGAATAAATGTATTAAAAAGCTAAAGGAGACCTGTAAGTAATGCTCTAACGCGAGTAGTATGTGCAGAGCGCTTCGCAGAGGAGCATTTCCTGGCCTTCATGGCACCGGGTTTATTAAATTAATGCACACATTCTCTCTTAATCTTATGCCTAATATGATGAAAACTGTCTCCTCATATTGAGCTTTATTTGTCAAAATTGACAAATAAAAAAAATGAGGATTTGGTTGTTCCTGAATATTACCGTCTGTCATTTAACATTTATGCTATAAAAAAGTTCTGAAATATTAGACTAGGACAGTTAAATCTGAAGTGTCAGATGACTGTTTTCATACCAGACTCCTGTTTGTAATCTGACTGACTGTGTGTGTTTGTCCCCCTCTCTCTCTCTCTCTCTCTCTCCCCCCCCCCCCCTCTCTCTCTCCCCCCCCCCTCTCTCTCTCTCCCCCCCCCCCCCTCTCTCTCTCTCCCCCCCCCCCCTCTCTCTCTCTCCCCCCCCCCCTCTCTCTCTCTCCCCCCCCCCTCTCTCCCCCCCCCCCCCCCCTCTCTCTCTCTCTCTCTCTCTCTCCGTGTGTTTGTCTCTCTCTCCGTGTGTGTGTGTATGTCTCTCTCTCTCCGTGTGTGTGTGTCTCTCTCTCTCTCTCTCTCCGTGTGTTTGTCTCTCTTTCTCTCCGTGTGTGTGTGTGTGTATGTCTCTCTCTCTCCGTGTGTGTGTGTTTGTCTCTCTTTCTCTCCGTGTGTGTTTGTCTCTCTCTCTCTCTCCGTGTGTGTGTGTATGTCTCTCTCTCTCCGTGTGTGTTTGTGTCTCTCTCTCTCCGTGTGTGTGTGTGTCTCTCTCTCTCCGTGTGTGTGTGTGTTTGTGTCTCTCTTTCTCTCCGTGTGTGTGTGTGTGTGTGTGTGTATCTCTCTCTCCGTGTGTGTGTGTGTGTGTCTCTCTCTCTCTCTCCGTGTGTGTGTGTGTGTCTCTCTCTCTCTCTCTGTGTGTGTGTGTCTCAGGCACGAGGGCTGGTCAGGATGCTGGAGTCGTATGTTTCTCCTCTCTTGATGAGTTATGTCAACCGCTACATAAAGAACCTGAAGCCGTCGGACCTGCAGCTGTCGTTATGGGGCGGAGACGTGGTTCTGAGCAAACTGGACCTGAGACTGGACGTGCTGGAGCAGGTGAGAGCGACACACACACACACACACACACACACTCACGTGTCGGCCTTCTGACTGAATGAGCTGATCTTCTGCTTGTGTCTCAGGAGAATGGCGTTGGGATGCGACTGTTTTCCTCAACATCTGACAAGAGCTCGTTTCAGTGCTCCTCCTCATTATGCTCTTCATACACTTACTCTTAAAAGAGCTTTTCACAGCAATACCATAGAAGAAATGTTTTGGGTTCCTCAAAGAACCTTTTAGGTAAAACGTACTTAAGTGTGAAATTAAAATGAAAAACAATTTAATAATCTAACAAACCTTTTCCCAACCTGCAGAAGAAGTCCAGGACCTCTTACAAAAAAATAGAGCCTCTCTAATCTCTGTGATTCTGCCTCTGTGATCCTCGGGGGTTATGGTTATGGTTAGGGCTAGAGGTCGACCGATAGTGGATTTTACCGGTACCGATATTTAGGTTTGACCGTACATGCCGACAGCCAATTATTCAACCGGTATTTTTTAAAATGGATACTGGGATTAAAAACAAACATAACACTCCAAGAAAAACAGTGCTAAATGAAATAAATATATAAATATGAATATATTAAAATGATAAGTTGTACAGAACAAACTCTACAAAAAATAATTTAAATAGTACAGGTCAAATTTTTTTAGCTATAACCTAGAAACATAGCCTATGTAAATTTCATAGGTAACACTTTGCAAGTCCCATTTGTTATCAAGGATGTATTAGCTAGCTTTTACTGCATGTATGAATATTTGAGCAATACAATTGTACCTTGATCATTCTTGTTAGTTCATAGTACATCAAGGTAATAACGATCAAATTTATTAACCATATTTAATGCTAAAATTGTAATCTTATTCTAAAGTGTTACCATTTTATATGATTCATGCTTAAAGAAAATGGCCCTATTTAAATATCTGCAAAGGCCAGAGCATTAAAATGTAGACCTATTACATGTACAGTCTCTCACTTTATTTGCTTAGAACACTTGATGATTATATAATCAAAATAACAATATGTATTGTAGTGATTAAAAAGAACTGAAATCGATTGCGTTTCTGATTTGTTTATGTTTCTGTCGGCTGCATGAACATATCAATGTTGAGAAAGCAATCACGTCACTAGCTTTAAATATACAAATTCGCTGGCTAATGAATGCATAAAAGTGACCAGCTGGATATAAACTAATGCAAATAGATGGTAACAATTGCGACATAAAACATCTGGGTCAGGTCTGCGTGTGTTTTTGTCACTTTGCTTTAATCGCTTGAGGTAGCCGTTACTGTCATTCCTCTCAGACTCGACGGCACACTTCTGTTCTTTCTCTGATGCAGCATCTCGTCAACAAATTAATTACTTTATAATGATATGGCAATATGCACTTTAGTGTTCTGTATTCACACCGTTTTGCTGTCTGTGTTTAAATGCGCATCTGAAGTGTCAGCGCTCTCCGTGCCGCTTGTAATCTCCTGCTCGCGCTGCCTCACGTGTGAACGTAAACTCAGCCAGTGATAGTTTATGTGTCCTCTAGAGGGCGCTCTCGCTCTGTGTAACGCCAACAGTCTCTTCAGCGCTCTCGCTCTGTGTAACGCCAGCCGTCTCTTCAGCGCTCTCGCTCTGTGTAACGCCAACAGTCTCTTCAGCGCTCTCGCTCTGTGTAACGCCAGCAGTCTCTTCAGCTCTCTCGCTCTGTGTAACGCCAGCCGTCTCTTCTGCGCTCTCCTACTGTGTAACGCCAGCCGTCTCTTCTGCGCTCTCGCTCTGTGTAACGCCAGCAGTCTCTTCTGCGCTCTCCTACTGTGTAACGCCAGCAGTCTCTTCTGCGCTCTCCTACTGTGTAACGCCAGCCGTCTCTTCTGCGCTCTCGCTCTGTGTAACGCCAGCAGTCTCTTCTGCGCTCTCCTACTGTGTAACGCCAGCAGTCTCTTCAGCGCTCTCCTACTGTGTTACGCCAGCCGTCTCTTCTGCGCTCTCGCTCTGTGTAACGCCAGCAGTCTCTTCTGCGCTCTCCTACTGTGTTACGCCAGCAGTCTCTTCAGCGCTCTCCTACTGTGTAACGCCAGCCGTCTCTTCAGCGGTCTCGCTCTGTGTAACGCCAGCCGTCTCTTCAGCGGTCTCGCTCTGTGTAACGCCAGCCGTCTCTTCAGCGCTCTCGCTCTGTGTAACGCCAGCAGTCTCTTCAGCGCTCTCGCTCTGTGTAACGCCAGCCGTCTCTTCAGCGCTCTCGCTCTGTGTAACGCCAGCAGTCTCTTCAGCGCTCTCGCTCTGTGTAACGCCAGCCGTCTCTTCAGCGCTCTCGCTCTGTGTAACGCCAGCCGTCTCTTCAGCGCTCTCGCTCTGTGTAACGCCAGCCGTCTCTTCAGCGCTCTCGCTCTGTGTAACGCCAGCAGTCTCTTCAGCGCTCTCCTATTGTGTAACGCCAGCCGTCTCTTCAGCGCTCTCCTATTGTGTAACGCCAGCCGTCTCTTCAGCGCTCTCCTACTGTGTAACGGCAGCAGTCTCTTCAGCGCTCTCGCTCTGTGTAACGGCAGCAGTCTCTTCAGCGCTCTCCTACTGTGTAACGCCAGCCGTCTCTTCTGCGCTCTCCTACTGTGTAACGCCAGCCGTCTCTTCTGCGCTCTCGCTCTGTGTAACGCCAGCAGTCTCTTCTGCGCTCTCGCTCTGTGTAACGCCAGCAGTCTCTTCTGCGCTCTCGCTCTGTGTAACGCCAGCAGTCTCTTCTGCGCTCTCCTACTGTGTTACGCCAGCAGTCTCTTCAGCGCTCTCCTACTGTGTAATGCCAGCCGTCTCTTCTGCGCTCTCGCTCTGTGTTACGCCAGCAGTCTCTTCAGCGCTCTCCTACTGTGTTACGCCAGCAGTCTCTTCAGCGCTCTCCTACTGTGTAACGCCAGCCGTCTCTTCTGCGCTCTCGCTCTGTGTAACGCCAGCAGTCTCTTCAGCGCTCTCCTACTGTGTAACGCCAGCCGTCTCTTCTGCGCTCTCGCTCTGTGTAACGCCAGCAGTCTCTTCTGCGCTCTCCTACTGTGTTACGCCAGCAGTCTCTTCAGCGCTCTCCTACTGTGTAACGCCAGCCGTCTCTTCTGCGCTCTCGCTCTGTGTAATGCCAGCCGTCTCTTCTGCGCTCTCGCTCTGTGTAACGCCAGCAGTCTCTTCTGCGCTCTCCTACTGTGTAACGCCAGCCGTCTCTTCTGCGCTCTCCTACTGTGTAACGCCAGCCGTCTCTTCTGCGCTCTCGCTCTGTGTAACGCCAGCAGTCTCTTCTGCGCTCTCCTACTGTGTAACGCCAGCCGTCTCTTCTGCGCTCTCCTACTGTGTAACGCCAGCCGTCTCTTCTGCGCTCTCCTACTGTGTAACGCCAGCCGTCTCTTCAGCGCTCTCGCTCTGTGTAACGCCAGCCGTCTCTTCTGCGCTCTCGCTCTGTGTAACGCCAGCAGTCTCTTCTGCGCTCTCGCTCTGTGTAACGCCAGCAGTCTCTTCTGCGCTCTCCTACTGTGTAACGCCAGCCGTCTCTTCTGCGCTCTCCTACTGTGTAACGCCAGCCGTCTCTTCTGCGCTCTCGCTCTGTGTAACGCCAGCAGTCTCTTCTGCGCTCTCCTACTGTGTAACGCCAGCCGTCTCTTCTGCGCTCTCCTACTGTGTAACGCCAGCCGTCTCTTCAGCGCTCTCCTACTGTGTAACGCCAGCCGTCTCTTCAGCGCTCTCGCTCTGTGTAACGCCAGCCGTCTCTTCTGCGCTCTCGCTCTGTGTAACGCCAGCAGTCTCTTCTGCGCTCTCCTACTGTGTAACGCCAGCAGTCTGTTCTGCGCTCTCCTACTGTGTAACGCCAGCCGTCTCTTCAGCGGTCTCGCTCTGTGTAACGCCAGCCGTCTCTTCAGCGGTCTCGCTCTGTGTAACGCCAGCCGTCTCTTCAGCGCTCTCGCTCTGTGTAACGCCAGCAGTCTCTTCAGCGCTCTCGCTCTGTGTAACGCCAGCCGTCTCTTCAGCGCTCTCGCTCTGTGTAACGCCAGCAGTCTCTTCAGCGCTCTCGCTCTGTGTAACGCCAGCCGTCTCTTCAGCGCTCTCGCTCTGTGTAACGCCAGCAGTCTCTTCAGCGCTCTCGCTCTGTGTAACGCCAGCCGTCTCTTCAGCGCTCTCGCTCTGTGTAACGCCAGCAGTCTCTTCAGCGCTCTCCTATTGTGTAACGCCAGCCGTCTCTTCAGCGCTCTCCTACTGTGTAACGGCAGCAGTCTCTTCAGCGCTCTCGCTCTGTGTAACGGCAGCAGTCTCTTCAGCGCTCTCCTACTGTGTAACGCCAGCAGTCTGTTCAGCGCTCTCGCTCTGTGTAACGCCAGCAGTCTCTTCTGCGCTCTCCTACTGTTTAACGGCAGCAGCCTCTTCAGCGCTCTCCTACTGTGTAACGCCAGCAGTCTCTTCAGCGCTCTCCTACTGTGTAACGCCAGCAGTCTCTTCAGCGCTCTCGCTCTGTGTAACGCCAGCAGTCTCTTCAGCGCTCTCCTACTGTGTAACGCCAGCAGTCTCTTCAGCGCTCTCCTACTGTGTAACGCCAGCAGTCACTTCAGCGCTCTCGCTCTGTGTAACGCCAGCCGTCTCTTCAGCGCTCTCCTACTGTGTAACGCCAGCAGCCTCTTCAGCGCTCTCCTACTGTGTAACGCCAGCAGCCTCTTCAGCGCTCTCCTACTGTGTAACGCCAGCAGTCTCTTCTGCGCTCTCCTACTGTGTAACGCCAGCAGTCTCTTCAGCGCTCTCCTACAGTGTAACGCCAGCAGTCTCTTCAGCGCTCTCCTACTGTGTAACGCCAGCAGTCTCTTCTGCGCTCTCCTACTGTGTAACGGCAGTAGTCTCTTCAGCGCTCTCGCTCTGTGTAACGCCAGCAGTCTCTTCAGCGCTCTCGCTCTGTGTAACGCCAGCAGTCTGTTCAGCGCTCTCGCTCTGTGTAACGCCAGCAGTCTGTTCAGCGCTCTCGCTCTGTGTAACGCCAGCTGTCTCTTCAGCGCTCTCGCTCTGTGTAACGCCAGCAGTCTCTTCAGCGCTCTCCTACTGTGTAACGCCAGCAGTCTCTTCAGCGCTCTCGCTCTGTGTAACGCCAGCAGTCTCTTCAGCGCTCTCGCTCTGTGTAACGCCAGCAGTCTCTTCAGCGCTCTCGCTCTGTGTAACGCCAGCAGTCTCTTCAGCGCTCTCGCTCTGTGTAACGCCAGCAGTCTCTTCAGCGCTCTCGCTCTGTGTAACGCCAGCAGTCTCTTCAGCGCTCTCCTACTGTGTAACGCCAGCCGTCTATTCAGCGCTCTCCTACTGTGTAACGCCAGCAGTCTCTTCTGCGCTCTCCTACTGTTACGCCAGCAGTCTCTTCAGCGCTCTCGCTCTGTGTAACGCCAGCAGTCTCTTCAGCGCTCTCCTACTGTGTAACGCCAGCCGTCTCTTCAGCGCTCTCCTACTGTGTAACGCCAACAGTCTCTTCAGCGCTCTCCTACTGTGTAACGCCAGCAGTCTCTTCTGCGCTCTCCTACTGTGTAACGCCAGCAGTCTCTTCAGCGCTCTCGCTCTGTGTAACGCCAGCAGTCTCTTCAGCGCTCTCCTACTGTGTAACGCCAGCCGTCTCTTCAGCGCTCTCCTACTGTGTAACGCCAGCAGTCTCTTCAGCGCTCTCCTACTGTGTAACGCCAGCAGTCTCTTCTGCGCTCTCCTACTGTTACGCCAGCAGTCTCTTCAGCGCTCTCCTACTGTGTAACGCCAGCAGTCTCTTCAGCGCTCTCGCTCTGTGTAACGCCAGCAGTCTCTTCAGCGCTCTCTCGCTCTGTGTAACGCCAGCAGTCTCTTCAGCGCTCTCGCTCTGTGTAACGCCAGCAGTCTCTTCTGCGCTCTCCTACTGTGTAACGCCAGCAGTCTCTTCAGCGCTCTCGCTCTGTGTAACGCCAGCAGTCTCTTCTGCGCTCTCCTACTGTGTAATGCCAGCAGTCTCTTCAGCGCTCTCGCTCTGTGTAACGCCATTAGTCTCTTCTGCACTCTCCTACTGTGTAACGCCAGCAGTCTGTTCAGCGCTCTCGCTCTGTGTAACGCCAGCAGTCTCTTCTGCGCTCTCCTACTGTGTAACGCCAGCTGTCTCTTCAGCGCTCTCCTACTGTTACGCCAGCAGTCTCTTCAGCGCTCTCCTACTGTGTAACGCCAGCAGTCTCTTCAGCGCTCTCCTACTGTGTAACGCCAGCAGTCTCTTCTGCGCTCTCCTACTGTGTAACGCCAGCAGTCTCTTCTGCGCTCTCCTACTGTGTAACGCCAGCAGTCTCTTCAGCGCTCTCGCTCTGTGTAACGCCAGCAGCCTCTTCAGCGCTCTCGCTCTGTGTAACGCCAGCAGTCTCTTCTGCACTCTCCTACTGTGTAACGCCAGCAGTCTGTTCAGCGCTCTCGCTCTGTGTAACGCCAGCAGTCTCTTCTGCGCTCTCCTACTGTGTAACGCCAGCTGTCTCTTCAGCGCTCTCCTACTGTTACGCCAGCAGTCTCTTCAGCGCTCTCCTACTGTGTAACGCCAGCAGTCTCTTCAGCGCTCTCCTACTGTGTAACGCCAGCAGTCTCTTCTGCGCTCTCCTACTGTGTAACGCCAGCAGTCTCTTCTGCGCTCTCCTACTGTGTAACGCCAGCAGTCTCTTCAGCGCTCTCCTACTGTGTAACGCCAGCAGTCTCTTCTGCGCTCTCCTACTGTGTAACGCCAGCAGTCTCTTCAGCGCTCTCGCTCTGTGTAACGCCAGCCGTCTCTTCAGCGCTCTCCTACTGTGTAACGCCAGCAGTCTCTTCAGCGCTCTCGCTCTGTGTAACGCCAGCAGTCTCTTCTGCGCTCTCCTACTGTGTAACGCCAGCAGTCTCTTCAGCGCTCTCGCTCTGTGTAACGCCAGCAGTCTCTTCAGCACTCTCCTACTGTGTAACGCCAGCAGTCTCTTCTGCGCTCTCGCTCTGTGTAACGCCAGCAGTCTCTTCTGCGCTCTCCTACTGTGTAACGCCAGCAGTCTCTTCAGCGCTCTCCTACTGTGTTACGCCAGCAGTCTCTTCAGCGCTCTCGCTCTGTGTAACGCCAGCAGTCTCTTCTGCGCTCTCCTACTGTGTAACGCCAGCAGTCTCTTCAGCGCTCTCGCTCTGTGTAACGCCAGCAGTCTCTTCAGCACTCTCCTACTGTGTAACGCCAGCAGTCTCTTCTGCGCTCTCGCTCTGTGTAACGCCAGCAGTCTCTTCAGCACTCTCCTACTGTGTAACGCCAGCAGTCTCTTCTGCGCTCTCGCTCTGTGTAACGCCAGCAGTCTCTTCAGCACTCTCCAACTGTGTAACGCCAGCAGTCTCTTCTGCGCTCTCGCTCTGTGTAACGCCAGCAGTCTCTTCTGCGCTCTCCTACTGTGTAACGCCAGCAGTCTCTTCAGCGCTCTCCTACTGTGTTACGCCAGCAGTCTCTTCAGCGCTCTCGCTCTGTGTAACGCCAGCAGTCTCTTCTGCGCTCTCCTACTGTGTAACGCCAGCAGTCTCTTCAGCGCTCTCGCTCTGTGTAACGCCAGCAGTCTCTTCAGCACTCTCCTACTGTGTAACGCCAGCAGTCTCTTCTGCGCTCTCCTACTGTGTAACGCCAGCAGTCTCTTCAGCGCTCTCCTACTGTGTTACGCCAGCAGTCTCTTCAGCGCTCTCCTACTGTGTTACGCCAGCAGTCTCTTCAGCGCTCTCCTACTGTGTTACGCCAGCAGTCTCTTCAGCGCTCTCCTACTGTGTTACGCCAGCAGTCTGTTCAGCGCTCTCCTACTGTGTAACGCCAGCAGTCTTTTCTGCGCTCTCCTACTGTGTAACGCCAGCAGTCTCTTCAGCGCTCTCCTACTGTGTAACGCCAGCACACTTCTCAGCCGCTCCAGCAACGGACGCAACCCGGAAAAACTATCGGTGTGGATTGTAGCCGATAACGATAGTTCCACCAATCAACTATCGGCACCGATATATTGGCAAAACTGATAAATCGGTCGACCTCTAGTTATGGTTATGGTTATGGTTATGAAGACACACGTCCTCTTCCTGCCAGATCTGTAGTGGAGAATTAGAAATATTGGAAGAACAATATTTATGGCGCTCAGACAGGAAAGTTCCATGCAATTGAGCTGATAGAAAGAAACCAAATACATTTCTAGTTTCAACATTAATTGTCCTTCATATATTCCTTTTTTAAATGAAGAAAAGTATTAGCTGTGTGCAAACTGACCCACATTTGGGTTTTGACCACTGAAAATGTGTATTTACTCACAGGGCCACATTAAGATCTCCATATCTCTGAGATTGAACCATTTAGAGCCTTTAAAATGAAAATATTAAAAGTAAAGTTTGTTAAGAACCAGAATCTAAAATGATATTAAGATATCTTTACTACTTTTTGAGTTACAGGCATGCAAACTGGGTGCAAAAAAAGTGCTTTTTCCAACTTTTGAACTTTCCCTGTTGGCATATGATGAAACAAAGATGGCTAAAGTCGTCAGATTTGACTAATAGATCTACTAATATCTGTGTGAAAATAAAATAATGATGACGCTATCTTTCTAAAGACATTTTTACCTCACTGAAATTTGGCTCCAAATCTGCAAAACAGTGGATTATTCAGTAAATATACATCCATGACATTTCATATTTTAGCTTTTTATCTCTATTGATGTTTGTCTTTCTACAGAAAAAATATAAAAAATATATCTTAATGTTTAGCTGGTACTCTGGCTGATTTGACAGGGAACAAGCTGTTCTGGTGGGGGGGGGTCTCCTCATTCTGGACAGATTTTGTGAATGTTTATCATTGCGTTGATAGAGCGCAGCTTTAAGAAGTTCACCGGCAGCCGCTGTTCACAGAAGCAGCAGATTCGCTCCCTGGATTACTATTGATAGTTCAAAGCGTATGGAATGATTTTTATCTGTTAGAAAATAATTTAAATCATAATTCAGTTTCTCGATAAAACTCTATCTATCCCTGACGTAATGTAAATCTTTCTCAAAGAATTAGCATGGTGAGCTTCAGAGACCTGAACACTCCAGCTTATGAGAATAACATGATATGACACGTGTCAGTGTAGCGTTTCCTCTCGTCTGCTGACACTCGGATGCAAGAATACCAGATCTGCTTTGCTTTCTTATTTGGGCAACACTGAGCTTTTGCAGTTGTAATATCTGGAAGGGATCACTGTGTCATGTTGTGAGAATGTTTGGCTCTCAGACTTTGATGCAGGATATTATTAGAAGCAGCTTTCCTCGTCCCAAGCGGGAGTTAAACTTTCCTCAGAGATCTTCTGTGAAAGCGACTGGAATCCTGACAGACCAGCTCTGGAAGCGTTTGAAGCCTGGAAATTCATTACTTCTGTCCCAGGGTTTGAAATTAACACTCGCCATATGCGGGTAAAAATCAGCTGTGGCGGGAAACGCTGTCAAATCACTGCCCGATTTGGTGTGTTACTCATTATGTTTATTCACTTTGCTGGAGAAGTTCGTGTAAACCAAATCTGCGCAGATTTGGCGCAAATACTCGTGAGTCATGATATTTTAAATACAGCTTATTGCATAGAATCTGCTCACTTGAACACACTCGTCACTTCGTTACATATGACAGCGCTTGTTCGTTTGCATTGAAGCAACAGCTAAGAGCAAAAAGCATTTTGTTAACAGAAAAGACATTGTAATTTTTTTTTTTAACTGTTGGATTTTTTTATTTATTTTTTTTATTTAACAGTCAGACATACATACAAACCAACATAGTGCAGTAGTGAGCAATCTTGTAAATCCATGTGGGTATGTGTATGTGTGTGTATGCGTAAAGAAAGTAGCGATTTATTATCTATTACCATTGTCACTATCATCATCACCCCCCCTCCCCACTACCACCATATTGCCAATATTGTGTTGGTTGATTTTTATTTCCATCCTTCCTATGTAACAATTGCCATTGTCAATCCTATACAAAATAAAAGATAATATAATAAGATATATAAGATAACCTTCCCCCACATCTCATCAGTCCCTATCTTTTCCTAATTTTTTTTTTTTGGTGTGTTATGTGCAATGTCTAAGGTCCATTAAAAGAGGGAGTACAGTGCGAGAGTGTCTCAAATTGGGACAGAGATGCTGTCCCGTTGAAACCACTTCACGCCTGTCTTGCCTGCCTTGGTGTTTGTTAGGTTTTCCATACATATTCCTTTTTTTCCCCCCTATTTTATGTTGTGGTGCATTAAAAGCCCATAAAGAGATAAGGGGGGAGTTATTGCAGTAGTGATGACAATGACACTTAATTCCAATACAGCATTGACAATGGCAATATTAATGATAATAATAATGATAATAATAATATTAATAATAAATGACAATGATGATGGCAGTGGCGACCGCAATGGTGAAAGCAAAAGACAGCAACAACAGCAATTACAACAATGAAAAAATAAAAGTGAAAATAGTAACCATAACAATAACAGTAAAGATGGTAATAACAGTGATGACAAACAAGTTCAAACAACTAAAATGCATTAATATTCGTGGGTTGATTAAGAAGGTGGGAGGAGTTGGAGTTGAAAACACAGAATGGATTCATAGCTGTAAGAGGTCAGAAAGTGTTGGATGGCAGAGGTCAGTTTCAGATGCGTAATTATGAAGGGGAGATGCGTATTCCACTGTAATGAAGTCTGTAATAAGATTTTTCCAAATGTTAATGTGTAATTTATTTCTAGTTTTCCAGTTCATGAGGATAGTTTTCTTGGTGATAGTTAGAGCTATGAGGAGCATTTTAGAGTTTATAGTTTTATCAGTGATTATTGTGTGGTCCCCCAGCAAGCAAAGAGAAGGCGACAGTGGGATGTGGCAGCCGACTATAGTGGATAGTGACTGTGTGACCTCTTCCCAAAAGAGTTTGATTGGAGTGCAGTGCCAGGTTGCATGGATGTATGTATCTGTAGAATTTTGATTGCAATGTGTGCAAACTTCTGATGCGAAACCCATTTTAGCTAATCTGTTTCCCGTGTAATGTGTTCTGTGAAGTATTTTGTATTGTATTAACTGAAGATTCGCATTTTTGGACATGAGATAGATGTTTTTACAGATTTGGGTCCAGAAGTTGGCATCAGGGGCTATTGAAAGATCGTTTTCCCATTTTATTGTTGGTCAAAGTTTGTTTGAAATCATTTGTATATTTTAGAGAGAAGTTTCTTTGGGGAGGAAATGTTGACCAAGTCTGATATTGCCGGTGGAAGTTCTAAATTTGTGTCTCTGATGTTTATTTTTGTCAGAACAGAAGATTTGATTTGCAGGTATTTTAAAAATTTGTTGCTCCCGATGCCATACTCCTGGGACAGTTGCGGAAATGGTCTAAATGTGTTAGATTTGAAAATATGCTTAATGTGTGTGATACCCTTTTTCGCCCATGTGTGAAAATTCATTTTTTTTTTATTGCTTATAAAGTCACGGTTGTTCCATAGTGGGGTGAGGTTAGATGGAGCTAGTATAGAATTTGTGATTTGGTGAAATTTCCACCAGGCTGTCAGAGTGGTGGCTATAGTTACTGCATTAAAACATGTGTGTTGTTTAATTGATTTGGTGAGAAAAGGTATGTCAGCTATATTTAATTCTTTGCATAGTGATTGTTCTATATCTAGCCATATAATATCAGATTGGGTGGGGTGAATCCATTTGTACATGTATTGCAGTTGGTTAGCCATTGAAGTAATAATGGAAATTTGGTGCTTCTAGTCCTCCTATTTTTTTAATGTTAATGTAATTTTTTTTGTACGGCATTGATCTGTCCACCTAAAACACATTTATGGTGATGAGGATGAAAGAGGAAGGGAGGAGATGCTGGATAATAGGATTTCTTTTGAATAAGAAATCCAAATTTTATATATATATATTAATATGTATTAAAGCTTTGACATAGTTAATCTGGTTCATTTCTTTCCTTTTTTTTTTTGGGCCACTAGAAGTTCTGAGTGGCCGGTAATTTAAAAATGTAGTAGCCAAATTGGTGGTGAATGAAAAAGTTAATTTGAAACCCTGTTCTGTTCGATCTGTTTGATTGAGCAGTGGAGCTCTACAGCGAAACGTTTTTCTTCTCAGTGTTTTGACTGACAGATGGTGTGTGTTTGCAGGAGCTCAAGCTGCCCTTCATGTTCCTGAGCGGCCACATCCACGAGCTGCGCATCCACGTGCCCTGGACCAAACTGAGCTCCGAGCCCGTGGTCATCACCATCAACACCATGGAGTGCATCCTCAAGCTTCGGGACGGAGCCGCGGTCAGTGTCCGAGACGCACGCGAGACACACGCGAGACGCACGGTAGACGCACGGTAGACGCACGGTAGACGCACGGTAGACGCACGGTAGACGCACGGTAGACGCACGGTAGACGCACGGGAGACGCACGGTAGACGCACGCGAGACGAGACGCTGGTTAAAGTATAATCACAGTCTACAGTCTTAAAAATAAAGGTTCTTGGCATCTGTAGTTCCACAAAGAACTTTTAACATCCGTGGAATCTTTCCATCACACAAAAGTCATCACCATCAACACCATGGAGTGCATCCTCAAGCTTCGGGACGGAGCCGCGGTCAGTGTCCGAGACGCACGCGAGACACACGGTAGACGCACGGTAGACGCACGGTAGACGCACGGTAGACGCACGGTAGACGCACGGGAGACGCACGGTAGACGCACGGTAGACGCACGGTAGACGCACGGTAGACGCACGGTAGACGCACGGTAGACGCACGGTAGACGCACGCGAGACGCACGCGAGACGCACGGTAGACGCACGGTAGACGCACGGTAGACGCACGGTAGACGCACGGTAGACGCACGGTAGACGCACGGTAGGAGACGCACGCGAGACGCACGCGAGACGCACGCGAGACGCACGGTAGACGCACGGTAGACGCACGGTAGACGCACGCGAGACGAGACGCTGGTTAAAGTATAATCACAGTCTACAGTCTTAAAAATAAAGGTTCTTGGCATCTGTAGTTCCACGAAGAACTTTTAACATCCGTGGAATCTTTCCATCACACAAAAGGTTCTATATAGTGACTGTCTTCCTTTATCTAGAACAGTTGTGGCACCAGAAAAGGGCAAAAAGTGTGTTTTACTGTACGAAATCATTGACATATGTGACCCTGGATGACAACACCACTCACGAGTCGCACGGGTATATTTGTGCAACAATACATTGTATGGGTCAAAACTATCTAATTTTCTTTTATGCCAAAAATCATTAGGATATTACTTAAAGATCATGATCCATGAAGATATTTTGTAAATCTCCTACCGTAAATATATAAAATAATATTTCTGTGAGTGGATGCAGCAAAATTGGTGATTGTATAAATCTCAATTTCAAAAATGTGACCTTGTGACTGGTTTTGTGGTCCAGGGTCACAGATTTCTTTTAAGAGTGGCTTTACAGCAGAATCTGAATGTCTCATATTTGATGCATTTTTTCAAAATTGATTCTGTTATTTCCTGTTTATTTCTATGAAGCTGCTGTGAAATATAAAGTCTATAGCAATAAAGCGTGACATGGACGCTGGTAAAGATTGTGTTCTCCAGTCGTTCAGAGGAGGTCCAGATGGCCAGTTAGAAACACGTTTAGGAGGGAAGTCAATTAGAGCTGATTATAGCGGCTTCTGCAGAATAGATCTGGAACATATGTGTGTTCCACTGCACTAATATCAGCGGTTCCTGCCATGTGGAAACGGCACCGTATATACACTGGGACATTCCCTAACAGGTATTAGTTGCAGATGTGTTTCACAGAGCCGTCCGGTTTAGAAATAACTTTTGGAAAATTACAAATGACGTTGAGACAAATTATGCACTGGTAAAGCTGAGAAAGCCGACGCAGAAACACACGCCAGAACCCGACGGTCTCGGTAAAAACACACGCCAGAACCCGACGGCCTCAGTAAAACACACACAAGAACAACAATCACCAAATTATATCATTGAGTTGTTATCAATGTCCACATCAAATTTCACCATCCATACATATCTCTAACACAACCATATATTTCAAAATAACATCAAGTGTCAACATATCAATCGAATAATGATCATAATCATTTTCATACAATCCAATTATATCAAACACAAAACAAAACATAAAATTTCAATCCTTCAATCATCATCAATCAAACATAATCATCAAATAAATTTATCACACCATCCCAAATCCATTACAATCAAAAGACATATTCCAGCAGTCTCTTCTGCGCTCTCCTACGTGTAACGCCAGCTCCTTCAGTGCTCTCCACTGTGTAACGCCAGCAGTCTCTCGCTCTCCTACTGTGTAACGCCAGCAGTCTCCTCTGCGCTCACTGTGTTGTACCCAGCATCTCTTCAGTGCTCTCCTACTGTGTAACGCCAGCAGCTCTTCAGCGCTCTCCTACTGTGTAACGCCAGCAGTCTCTTCAGTGCTCTCCTACTGTGTAACGCCAGCAGTCTCTTCTGCGCTCTCCTACTGTGTAACGCCAGCAGTCTCTTCAGTGCTCTCCTACTGTGTAACGCCAGCAGTCTCTTCAGTGCTCTCCTACTGTGTAACGCCAGCAGTCTCTTCTGCGCTCTCCTACTGTGTAACGCCAGCAGCCTCTTCAGCGCTCTCCTACTGTGTAACGCCAGCAGTCTCTTCAGCTCTCCTACTGTGTAACGCCAGCAGTCTCTTCTGCGCTCTCCTACTGTGTAACGCCAGCAGTCTCTTCTGCGCTCTCCTACTGTGTACGCCAGCAGTCTCTTCAGCGCTCTCCTACTGTGTAACGCCAGCAGTCTCTTCTGCGCTCTCCTACTGTGTAACGCCAGCAGTCTCTTCTGCGCTCTCCTACTGTGTAACGCCAGCAGTCTCTTCTGCGCTCTCCTACTGTGTAACGCCAGTAGTCTCTTCACGCTCTCCTCTGTGTAACGCCAGCAGTCTCTCCAGCGCTCTCGCTCTGTGTAACGCCAGCGCTCTCTCTGTGTAACGCCAGCATCTCTTCAGCGCTCTCGCTCTGTGTAACGCCAGCACTCTTCAGCGCTCTCGCTCTGTGTAACGCCAGCAGTCTGTTCAGCGCTCTCGCTCTGTGTAACGCCAGCAGTCTCTTCAGCGCTCTCCTCTGTGTAACGCCAGCATCTCTTCAGCGCTCTCGCTCTGTGTAACGCCAGCAGTCTCTTCAGCGCTCTCCTACTGTAAACGCCAGCAGTCTCTTCAGCGCTCTCCTACTGTGTAACGCCAGCAGTCTCTTCAGTGCTCTCGCTCTGTGTAACGCCAGCAGTCTCTTCAGCGCTCTCCTACTGTGTAACGCCAGCAGTCTCTTCTGCGCTCTCCTACTGTGTAACGCCAGCAGTCTCTTCTGCGCTCTCCTACTGTGTAACGCCAGCAGTCTCTTCAGCGCTCTCGCTCTGTGTAACGCCAGCAGTCTCTTCAGCGCTCTCGCTCTGTGTAACGCCAGCCGTCTCTTCAGCGCTCTCGCTCTGTGTAACGCCAGCAGTCTCTTCAGCGCTCTCGCTCTGTGTAACGCCAGCAGTCTCTTCAGCGCTCTCGCTCTGTGTAACGCCAGCAGTCTCTTCTGCGCTCTCCTACTGTGTAACGCCAGCATCCTTCAGCGCTCTCCTACTGTGTAACGCCAGCAGTCTCTGTGCTCTCGCTCTGTGTAACGCCAGCAGTCTCTTCAGCGCTCTCCTACTGTGTAACGCCAGCCTCTTCTGCGCTCTCCTACTGTGTAACGCCAGCAGTCTCTTCAGCGCTCTCGCTCTGTGTAACGCCAGCAGTCTCTTCAGCGCTCTCGCTCTGTGTAACGCCAGCAGTCTCTTCAGCGCTCTCCTACTGTGTAACGCCAGCAGTCTCTTCAGCGCTCTCCTACTGTGTAACGCCAGCAGTCTCTTCAGCGCTCTCGCTCTGTGTAACGCCAGCAGTCTCTTCAGCGCTCTCCGACTGTGTAACGCCAGCAGTCTCTTCTGCGCTCTCCTACTGTGTAACGCCAGCAGTCTCTTCAGCGCTCTCCTACTGTGTAACGCCAGCTGTCTCTTCACGCTCTCCTACTGTGTAACGCCAGCTCTCTTCAGCGCTCTCCTACTGTGTAACGCCAGCAGTCTTCAGCACTCTCCTACTGTGTTACGCCAGCAGTCTCTTCAGCGCTCTCCTACTGTGTAACGCCAGCAGTCTCTTCAGCACTCTCCTACTGTGTAACGCCAGCAGTCTGTTCAGCGCTCTCGCTCTGTGTAACGCCAGCAGTCTCTTCAGCGCTCTCCTACTGTGTAACGCCAGCTGTCTCTTCAGCGCTCTCCTACTGTGTTACGCCAGCAGTCTCTTCAGCGCTCTCCTACTGTGTAACGCCAGCAGTCTCTTCTGCGCTCTCCTACTGTGTAACGCCAGCAGTCTCTTCAGCGCTCTCCTACTGTGTAACGCCAGCTGTCTCTTCAGCGCTCTCCTACTGTGTTAACGCCAGCAGTCTCTTCAGCGCTCTCCTACTGTGTAACGCCAGCAGTCTCTTCTGCGCTCTCCTACTGTGTAACGCCAGCAGTCTCTTCTGCACTCTCCTACTGTGTAACGCCAGCAGTCTGTTCAGCGCTCTCGCTCTGTGTACGCCAGCAGTCTCTTCTGCGCTCTCCTACTGTGTAACGCCAGCTGTCTCTTCAGCGCTCTCCTACTGTGTTAACGCCAGCAGTCTCTTCAGCGCTCTCCTACTGTGTAACGCCAGCAGTCTCTTCTGCGCTCTCCTACTGTGTAACGCCAGCACACTTCTCAGCCGCTCCAGCAACGGACGCAACCCGGAAAAACTATCGGTGTGGATTGTAGCCGATAACGATAGTTCCACCAATCAACTATCGGCACCGATATATTGGCAAAACTGATTAATCGTTCAACCTCTAGTTATGGTTATGGTTATGAAGACACACGTCCTCTTCCTGCCAGATCTGTAGTGGAGAATTGGAAATATTGGAAGAACAATATTTATGGCGCTCAGACAGGAAAGTTCCATGCAATTGAGCTGATAGAAAGAAACCAAATACATTTCTAGTTTCAACATTAATTGTCCTTCATATATTCCTTTTTTAAATGAAGAAAAGTATTAGCTGTGTGCAAACTGACCCACATTTGGTTTTGACCACTGAAAATGTGTATTTACTCACAGGGCCACATTAAGATCTCCATATCTCTGAGATTGAACCATTTAGAGCCTTTAAAATGAAAATATTAAAAGTAAAGTTTGTTAAGAACCAGAATCTAAAATGATATTAAGATATCTTTACTACTTTTTGAGTTACAGGCATGCAAACTGGGTGCAAAAAAAGTGCTTTTTCCAATTTTGAACTTTCCCTGTTGGCATATGATGAAACAAAGATGGCTAAAGTCGTCAGATTTGACTAATAGATCTACTAATATCTGTGTGAAAATAAAATAATGATGCCGCTATCTTTCTAAAGACATTTTTACCCCACTGAAATTTGGCTCCAAATCTGCAAAACAGTGGATTATTCAGTAAATATACATCCATGACATTTCATATTTTAGCTTTTTATCTCTATTGATGTTTGTCTTTCTACAGAAAAAATATAAAAAATATATCTTAATGTTTAGCTGGTACTCTGGCTGATTTGACAGGGAACAAGCTGTTCTGGTGGGGGGGGGGTCTCCTCATTCTGGACAGATTTTGTGAATGTTTATCATTGCGTTGATAGAGCGCAGCTTTAAGAAGTTCACCGGCAGCCGCTGTTCACAGAAGCAGCAGATTCGCTCCCTGGATTACTATTGATAGTTCAAAGCGTATGGAATGATTTTTATCTGTTAGAAAATAATTTAAATCATAATTCAGTTTCTCGATAAAACTCTATCTATCCCTGACGTAATGTAAATCTTTCTCAAAGAATTAGCATGGTGAGCTTCAGAGACCTGAACACTCCAGCTTATGAGAATAACATGATATGACACGTGTCAGTGTAGCGTTTCCTCTCGTCTGCTGACACTCGGATGCAAGAATACCAGATCTGCTTTGCTTTCTTATTTGGGCAACACTGAGCTTTTGCAGTTGTAATATCTGGAAGGGATCACTGTGTCATGTTGTGAGAATGTTTGGCTCTCAGACTTTGATGCAGGATATTATTAGAAGCAGCTTTCCTCGTCCCAAGCGGAGTTAAACTTTCCTCAGAGATCTTCTGTGAAAGCGACTGGAATCCTGACAGACCAGCTCTGGAAGCGTTTGAAGCCTGGAAATTCATTACTTCTGTCCCAGGGTTTGAAATTAACACTCGCCATATGCGGGTAAAAATCAGCTGTGGCGGGAAACGCTGTCAAATTCACTGCCCGATTTGTGTGTTACTCATTATGTTTATTCACTTTGCTGGAGAAGTTCGTGTAAACCAAATCTGCGCAGATTTGGCGCAAATACTCGTGAGTCATGATATTTTAAATACAGCTTATTGCATAGAATCTGCTCACTTGAACACACTCGTCACTTCGTTACATATGACAGCGCTTGTTCGTTTGCATTGAAGCAACAGCTAAGAGCAAAAAGCATTTTGTTAACAGAAAAGACATTGTAATTTTTTTTTTAACTGTTGGATTTTTATTTTTTATTTTTTTTTTTTTTTTTAACAGTCAGACATACATACAAAACAACATAGTGCAGTAGTGAGCAATCTTGTAAATCCATGTGGGTATGTGTATGTGTGTGTATGCGTAAAGAAAGTAGCGATTTATTATCTATTACCATTGTCACTATCATCATCACCCCCCTCCCCACTACCACCATATTGCCAATATTGTGTTGGTTGATTTTTATTTCCATCCTTCCTATGTAACAATTGCCATTGTCAATCCTATACAAAATAAAAGATAATATAATAAGATATATAAGATAACCTTCCCCCACATCTCATCAGTCCCTATCTTTTCCTAATTTTTTTTTTTTGGTGTGTTATGTGCAATGTCTAAGGTCCATTAAAAGAGGGAGTACAGTGCGAGAGTGTCTCAAATTGGGACAGAGATGCTGTCCCGTTGAAACCACTTCACGCCTGTCTTGCCTGCCTTGGTGTTTGTTAGGTTTTCCATACATATTCCTTTTTTTCCCCCCTATTTATGTTGTGGTGCATTAAAAGCCCATAAAGAGATAAGGGGGAGTTATTGCAGTAGTGATGACAATGACACTTAATTCCAATACAGCATTGACAATGGCAATATTAATGATAATAATAATGATAATAATAATATTAATAATAAATGACAATGATGATGGCAGTGGCGACCGCAATGGTGAAAGCCAAAGACAGCAACAACGCCAATTACAACAATGAAAAAATAAAAGTGAAAATAGTAACCATAACAATAACAGTAAAGATGGTAATAACAGTGATGACAAACAAGTTCAAACAACTAAAATGCATTAATATTCGTGGGTTGATTAAGAAGGTGGGAGGAGTTGGAGTTGAAAACACAGAATGGATTCATAGCTGTAAGAGGTCAGAAAGTGTTGGATGGCAGAGGTCAGTTTCAGATGCGTAATTATGAAGGGGAGATGCGTATTCCACTGTAATGAAGTCTGTAATAAGATTTTTCCAAATGTTAATGTGTAATTTATTTCTAGTTTTCCAGTTCATGAGGATAGTTTTCTTGGTGATAGTTAGAGCTATGAGGAGCATTTTAGAGTTTATAGTTTTATCAGTGATTATTGTGTGGTCCCCAGCAAGCAAAGAGAAGGCGACAGTGGGATGTGGCAGCCGACTATAGTGGATAGTGACTGTGTGACCTCTTCCCAAAAGAGTTTGATTGGAGTGCAGTGCCAGGTTGCATGGATGTATGTATCTGTAGAATTTTGATTGCAATGTGTGCAAACTTCTGATGCGAAACCCATTTTAGCTAATCTGTTTCCCGTGTAATGTGTTCTGTGAAGTATTTTGTATTGTATTAACTGAAGATTCGCATTTTTGGACATGAGATAGATGTTTTTACAGATTTGGGTCCAGAAGTTGGCATCAGGGGCTATTGAAAGATCGTTTTCCCATTTTATTGTTGGTCAAAGTTTGTTTGAAATCATTTGTATATTTTAGAGAGAAGTTTCTTTGGGGAGGAAATGTTGACCAAGTCTGATATTGCCGGTGGAAGTTCTAAATTTGTGTCTCTGATGTTTATTTTTGTCAGAACAGAAGATTTGATTTGCAGGTATTTTAAAAATTTGTTGCTCCCGATGCCATACTCCTGGGACAGTTGCGGAAATGGTCTAAATGTGTTAGATTTGAAAATATGCTTAATGTGTGTGATACCCTTTTTCGCCCATGTGTGAAAATTCATTTTTTTTTTATTGCTTATAAAGTCACGGTTGTTCCATAGTGGGGTGAGGTTAGATGGAGCTAGTATAGAATTTGTGATTTGGTGAAATTTCCACCAGGCTGTCAGAGTGGTGGCTATAGTTACTGCATTAAAACATGTGTGTTGTTTAATTGATTTGGTGAGAAAAGGTATGTCAGCTATATTTAATTCTTTGCATAGTGATTGTTCTATATCTAGCCATATAATATCAGATTGGGTGGGGTGAATCCATTTGTACATGTATTGCAGTTGGTTAGCCATTGAAGTAATAATGGAAATTTGGTGCTTCTAGTCCTCCTATTTTTTTAATGTTAATGTAATTTTTTTTAATGTTCTTTGTACGGCATTGATCTGTCCACCTAAAACACATTTATGGTGATGAGGATGAAAGAGGAAGGAGGAGATGCTGGATAATAGGATTTCTTTTGAATAAGAAATCCAAATTTTATATAATATATTAATATGTATTAAAGCTTTGACATAGTTAATCTGGTTCATTTCTTTCCTTTTTTTTTTTGGGCCACTAGATGTTCTGAGTGGCCGGTAATTTAAAAATGTAGTAGCCAAATTGGTGGTGAATGAAAAAGTTAATTTGAAACCCTGTTCTGTTCGATCTGTTTGATTGAGCAGTGGAGCTCTACAGCGAAACGTTTTTCTTCTCAGTGTTTTGACTGACAGATGGTGTGTGTTTGCAGGAGCTCAAGCTGCCCTTCATGTTCCTGAGCGGCCACATCCACGAGCTGCGCATCCACGTGCCCTGGACCAAACTGAGCTCCGAGCCCGTGGTCATCACCATCAACACCATGGAGTGCATCCTCAAGCTTCGGGACGGAGCCGCGGTCAGTGTCCGAGACGCACGCGAGACACACGCGAGACACACGCGAGACGCACGGTAGACGCACGGTAGACGCACGGTAGACGCACGGTAGACGCACGGTAGACGCACGGTAGACGCACGGTAGACGCACGGTAGACGCACGGTAGACGCACGGTAGACGCACGCGAGACGCACGGTAGACGCACGGTAGACGCACGGTAGACGCACGGTAGACGCCACGGTAGACGCACGGTAGACGCCACGGAGACGCCACGCGAGACGAGACGCTGGTTTAAAGTATAATCACAGTCTACAGTCTTAAAAATAAAGGTTCTTGGCATCTGTAGTTCCACGAAGAACTTTTAACATCCGTGGAATCTTTCCATCACACAAAAGGTTCTATATAGTGACTGTTCTCTTTATCTAGAACAGTTGTGGCACCAGAAAAGGGCAAAAAGTGTGTTTTACTGTACGAAATCATTGACATATGTGACCCTGGATGACAACACCACTCACGAGTCGCACGGGTATATTTGTGCAACAATACATTGTATGGGTCAAACTATCTAATTTTCTTTTATGCCAAAAATCATTAGGATATTACTTAAAGATCATGATCCATGAAGATATTTTGTAAATCTCCTACCGTAAATATATAAAATAATATTTCTGTGAGTGGATGCAGCAAAAATTGGGGATTGTATAAATCTCAATTTCAAAAATGTGACCTTGTGACTGGTTTTGTGGTCCAGGGGTCACAGATTTCTTTTAAGAGTGGCTTTACAGCAGAATCTGAAATGTCTCATATTTGATGCATTTTTCAAAATTGATTCTGTTATTTCTGTTTATTTCTATGAAGCTGCTGTGAAATATAAAGTCTATAGCAATAAAGCGTGACATGGACGCTGGTAAAGATTGTGTTCTCCAGTCGTTCAGAGGAGGTCCAGATGGCCAGTTAGAAACACGTTTAGGAGGGAAGTCAATTAGAGCTGATTTATAGCGGCTTCTGCAGAATAGATCTGGAACATATGTGTGTTCCACAGCACTTAATATCAGCGGTTCCTGCCATGTGGAAACGGCACCGTATATACACTGGGACATTCCCTAACAGGTATTAGTTGCAGATGTGTTTCACAGAGCCGTCCGGTTTAGAAATAACTTTTGGAAAATTACAAATGACGTTGAGACAAATTATGCACTGGTAAAGCTGAGAAAGCCGACGCAGAAACACACGCCGGAACCCGACGGTCTCGGGTAAAACACACGCCAGAACCCGACGGCCTCAGTAAAACACACACAAGAACCCGACTGTCTCGGTAAAACACATGCCAGAACCCGGCGGTCTCGATAAAACACACGGCAGAACCCGACGGTCTGGTAAAACCACACGCCAGAACCCGACGGTCTCGGTAAAACACACACCAGAACCCGGCGGTCTCGGTGAACACACGCCAGAACTCGGCGGTCTCGATAAAACACACGGCAGAACTCGGCGGTCTCGATAAAACACACGGCAGAACCTGACGGTCTCGGTAAAACACACGACAGAACCCGACGGTCTCGGTAAAACACACGGCAGAACCCGGCGGTCTCGTGAAACACACGCCAGAACTCGGCGGTCTCGATAAAACACACGGCAGAACCCGACGGTCTCGGTAAAAACAACGACAGAACCCGACGGTCTCAGTAAAAACACACACCAGAACCCGGCGGTCTCGTGAAAACCACGCCAGAACTCGGCGGTCTCGATAAAACAACACGGCAGAACCCGGTCTCGGTAAAACCACACGACAGAACCGACGGACCATACCACCGACGGTCTCGTAAAACACACCGGCAGAACCTGACGGGTCTCGGTAAAACACACGCCAGAAAACCTGACGGCCTCGGTAAAACACACGCCAGAAACCCGACGGTCTCGTGCAGAATTCCGACAGTCTCGGTAAAACACACGCGCAGAAACCCGACGGTCTCGGTAAAACACACGCGCAGAACCCGACGGTCTCGGTAAAACACGCGGCAGAACCCGACGGTCTCGGTAAAACACGAGGCAGAACCCGACGGTCTCGGTAAAACACGCGCAGAACTGACGGCCTCGGTAAAACACACGCCAGAACCCGACGGTCTCGGTAAAAAACGCGGCAGAACCCGACGGTCTTGGTAAAACACGAGGCAGAACCCGACGGTCTCGGTAAAACACACGCCAGAACCTGACGGCCTCGGAAAACACACGCCAGAACCCGACGGTCTCGTGCAGAACCCGACAGTCTCGGTAAAACACACACCAGAACCCAACGGTCCTCGGTAAAACACGCGGCAGAACCCGACGGTCTCGGTAAAACACGAGGCAGAACCCGACTGTCTCGTAATACACGCGGCAGAACCTGACGGTCTCGGTAAAACACACGCCAGAACCTGACGGCCTCGGTAAAACACACGCCAGAAACCGACGGTCTCGTGCAGAACCCGACAGTCTCGGTAAACACACACCAGAACCCGACGGTCTCGGTAAAACACGCGGCAGAACCCGACGGTCTCGGTAAAAACACGCGGCAGAACCCGACGGTCTCGGTAATACATCGCGGCAGAACCTGACGTCTCGGTAAAACACACGCCAGAACCTGACGGCCTCGGTAAAACACACGCCAGAACCCGACGGTCTCGTGCAGGAACCCGACAGTCTCGGTAAAACACACACAGAACCCGACGGTCTCGGTAAAACACGCGGCAGAACCCGACGGTCTCGGTAAAAACACTCGGCAGAACCCGACGAACTCGGTAAAACACGCGGCAGAACCGGACGGTCTCAGTGAAACTGCTGCCAGAACCGCCCGACGTGTCTCAGTAAAACACACGGCAGAACCCGCGACTCAGTAAAACACGCGCAGAACCCGACGGCCAGAACCCGACGGTCTCAGTAAAACAGCGCCAGAACCCGACGGTCTCAGTAAAACACGCGCCTGAACCCGACGGTCTCGTAAAACACACGCCAGAACCCGAAGGTCTCGGTAAACACACGCCTAGAACCCGACGGTCTCGGTAAAACACACGAGCCAGAAACCGACGGTCCTCGGTAAAACACACGCTAGAACCCGACGGTCTCGGTAAAACACGCGCCAGAACCTGACGGTCTCAGTAAAACACACGCCAGAAACCGACGGTCTCAGTAAAACACGCGCCAGAACCCGACGGTCTCAGTAAAACACACGCCAGAAACCGTCGGTCTCGGTAAAACACGCGCCAGAACCCGACAGTCTCAGTAAAACACACGCGCCAGAGAACCGACGGTCTCGGTAAAACAACACGCGCCAGAACCCGACGGTCGTCTCAGTAAAACACGCGCCAGAACCCTGACGGTCTCAGTAAAACACGCGCCAGAACCCGACGGTCGGTCTCAGTAAAACACGCGCCAGAACCTGACGGTCTCAGTAAAACACGCGCCAGAACCCGACGGTCTCGGTAAAACACGCGCCAGAAACCGACGGTCTCGGTAAAACACACGCCAGAACCCGACGGTCTCGGTAAAACACGCGCCAGAACCCGACGGTCTCAGTAAAACACACACGCCAGAACTCGAAGGTCTCATTAAAAACACACGCCAGAAACCGACGGTCTCGGTAAAACACACGCCAGAACCCGACGGCCTCGGTAAAACACACGACAGAACCCAGCGGTCTCAGTAAAACACACGCCAGAACCCGACAAGGTTGAGTCAAGAACTGAATGTTCATGGTTGATGCAGGTGAGAGAGAAGGTGATGTTGAATGTTTTGTGTGTTGTGTCTCAGATGTGTGTGTTGTGTCTCAGGTGTGTGTGTTCCGAACTCGAGGAGGTTTTTAGTGTCTGCTAAGCTTTGAGTTGTTCTGATGATTAATGATCTAATGACTGTAGTTTGTTTTTACAGTTCCTCTGAGCAGCTGAATATGATCCTGCAGAAATACACGTTTCATGTTCACGATCTGCAGTGAAGCTGCGCTGTGTGTGTGTGTGCGCAGACGTGGAGGTGTGTGAATAATCATCAGGAGTTGCTCAGCTGAAGATTCAGTCGTGATTAACAGCTCCTGCTCGAATGAAGTGTTAATAGCCCTTCTCCTGTGTGTGTGTGTGTGTGTGTGTGAGGCATCTTCATTAAAGCAGCTGGAGCTGTGTGTGTGTGTGTGTGTGTGTGTGTGTGTGTGTGTGTGTGTGTGGATGGTGAAGGGTTTTGTTGATGTTACGGAGGTTGACTGAGTGTGTTTAAACTCGGGACCCATGTGATGTTGGTCTAAGGTCAAAGGTCGTGCTGTGGGGGTGTATGGGCCATTACTGATGCAGTAAAGTGAATCTCTCCAGTAAATCAGTGTGTGTTATCAGTGACAGTGTGTGTTATCAGTGACAGGGATTCTGGGACGTTTGTGTCTGACCTCGACATCCACTCGTCTGATTCTTTAGACGCTTCACTCTCAAACACGCCGCAATAAACGAGAAATAAACCTTTACTGCTGTTTATCCCAGAACTCCCTCATTCCAACACACACACTCACACACACACACTAGTCAAGTCACGTTAATTTATACAGCGCTTTTAACTATATCGATTGTTTCAAAGCAGCTTTACAGAGATAATAGGAAATTAAAGATCATTAGTTATTAACTTTGCGGCCGCTTACACGACACCGTTCTACTGAAAACCCTTAATGTGTTCTGGCCCTTCATTCGCACGACAACAGTATTTGGAGCTCGAGAACGCACACTTTGAAACAAGCGTTGATATTCTTTATTCTTTATTTTATTCTTGAATCTGAAAACAGTGACGGCGTGCATGTAGCCTTTCGTTACAAATTGACCATCAAATCACACACACACACACACACACACACACGGTCACTCTCTCACACACACACACACACACACACACACACGCACACACACACATGCTCACTCACACTCACACACACACACACACACACACACGCTCTTCCTCTCTCAGATGTGTCTGTAAGCTTGTGATTGTATTGTTTCTGTGTGCAGGATGATAACGAGAGCTGTGGGTCCAGTTCCACCAATCGCAGCGCATCTGAGAGCTCAAGGGCGTCAGCTAAACCTCGACGTGTGCAGCAGAACCCCAGCGACCCGGACCTGCCCCCAGGTGTGGTGTGTGTGTGTGTGTGTGAGAGTCTGAGAGTGTGTGTGAGGGAGTCTGAGAGTGTTGTGTGAGTGCGCTGAGAGTCTGAGAGTGTGTGTGTGAGTACACTGGAGTCTGAGAGTGTGTGTGTGAGTACACTGGAGTCTGAGAGTGTGTGTGTGAGTACACTGGAGTCTGAGAGTGTGTCTGAGAGTGTGTGTGTGAGTGAGCTGGAGTCTGAGAGTGTGTGTGAGTGCGCTGGAGTCTGACAGAATAGTTGTGTGTGAGTACACTGGAGCCTGAGAGTGTGTGTGGGAGTACACTTGGAGTCTGGAAAGTGTGGTCTGAGAGTGTGTGTGAGTGAGCTGGAGTCTGAGAGTGTGTGTGAGGGAGTCTGAGAGTGTGTATGAGTGCGCTGGAGTCTGAGAGTGTGTGTGAGTGGGCTGGAGTCTGAGATTGTGTGTGTGAGTGCACTGGAGTCTGAGAGTGTGTGTGTGAGTGCACTGGAGTCTGAGAGTGTGTGTGTGGAGTGCCCTGGAGTCTGAGAGTGTGTGAGATACACTGGAGTCTGAGATTGTGTGTGAGGGAGTCTGAGATTGTGTGTGAGGGAGTCTGAGATTGTGTGTGAGGGGAGTCTGAGAGTGTGTGTGAGGCACTGAGTCTGAGAGTGTGTCTGTGCGTGCGCTGAATACCTGAGAGTGTGTGTGTGAGTGCACTGGAGTCTGAGAGTGTGTGTGTGAGTGCGCTGAAAATCTGAGAGTGTGGTGTGAGTGCGCTGGAGTCTGAGTGTGTGTGTGAGGGCCAGATCTGAGATGTGTGTGTGAGTGCACTGAAGTCTGAGAGTGTGTGTGAGTGCGCTGGAGTCTGAGAGTGTGTGTGTGAGTGCGCTGGAGTCTGAGATTGTGTGTGTGAGTGCCTGGAGTCTGAGAGTGTGTGTGTGAGTGCAGCTGGAATCTGAGATTGTGTGTGTGAGTGCAGCTGGAGTCTGAGAGTGTGTGTGTGAGTGCGCTGAAGTCTGAGAGTGTGTGTGAGTGCGCTGGAGTCTGAGAGTGTGTGTGTGAGTGCACTGGAGTCTGAGATTGTGTGTGTGAGTGCGCTGGAGTCTGAGAGTGTGTGTGTGAGTGCGCTGGAGTCTGAGATTGTGTGTGTGAGCACGCTGGAGTCAGAGATTGTGTGTGTGAGTGCGCTGGAGTCTGAGATTGTGTGTGTGAGTGCGCTGGAGTCTGAGAGTGTGTGTGTGAGTGCGCTGGAGTCTGAGATTGTGTGTGTGAGTGCGCTGGAGTCTGAGAGTGTGTGTGTGTGAGTGCGCTGGAGTCTGAGATTGTGTGTGTGAGTGCGCTGGAGTCTGAGAGTGTGTGTGTGAGTGCGCTGGAGTCTGAGATTGTGTGTGTCAGTGAGCTGGAGTCTGAGAGTGTGTGTGAGTGTGCTGGAGTCTGAGAGTGTGTGAGTGTGTGTGAGTGAGTCTGAGAGTGTGCGTGAGTGTGTGTGTGAGAGTGGCTCTTGGCTCGAGTAGCACATAAAGCTGTTGGTTTTTCCAGCTATTTTACGAGTGTAGTTGTGATCCCGACGGGCCACAGGTGCAGTGGAGCTGAAGAGGGTTTATGGAGGAACGCAGGGAAAGTAAAGACTCCGCTGGATAAATTAGATCCAGAGAGCACGAACAGGGAATGAGTTTATGACTGTGAATGCAGGTGCTACACACACACACAGGCCCGCCGCTGACCTGCATGTTTAACACACACCCCTCGACCGCACACACTGACGCTCGCGTGACCGACGCTCTCGGGAAATAACACACAACTGCGGACGATATTGTAAAACACTTGTTTGTTCTTCAGCTGATCCCGAGGCTTTGAGTTTGTGGGATTATGATCCAGAGCTCATTAATAAAACACACGCCACTCGCACAGGAAGACAAACATTTGAGTTGGACTACAAGGGAAAAGCATTAAAGTTTATAAGTTGGAGTGGGACCGCGAGCGTCCAGCCGGCCCGGATAATGCCGTCGCTCCCGCGGTGATGACCGCTCATGCTGGCGCTTTAATATGTTATTGCTAAAACTCTGGTTTGTAATGTTTTCAGTATTTTGGTACTTTGTTGAGTAATGACCTTAGAGCATGAGCACTGTTCAGCTGTGGCTTCTGGACACACACACACGCTCACACACACAATCACATACACATACACACGCGCTCGCACACCACGCTCACACACACGCTCACACACACGCTCACACACACGCTCACACACACGCTCACACACACACACACACACACACACGCACTGCACAGTTAATAGATTAAATCGGTGAGATTGTGATATGTCTGCTGCAGTTCATCTAATCCTGAAAACTGTTAAGCGTTGTATTTTTGCAGGTGAGAGAACATCCCAGTGTAATTAAAAGGGAGCCGGCGCTGTGTGAAAGAGTTATAGTGTGTGGAGAGCGCAGGACTCACACTGAACTCAGGCACTATTATGGGATGTTGCATTCATGTCATGTTGATTGTTCTCTATGTGCAATTTATTAACTCATTCTTTAGAATAAGAGGTTTATTATTCATGCTGCTGACCAAGTGTTGGCGATGCTGCGTTTCTTCAAGATCTTATTTTGCGTTTTTTATGATGCCACGTTCAGTTCTCTCAGAAGTCTCCATCAGCTGTTTGTGAGAGTCCTGCTTTCCTCCTGCTGTGTGTCTGCAGGGTACGTGCAGAGTCTGATTCGCAGAGTGGTGAATAACGTCAATATCGTGGTGAATAACCTGATCCTGAAGTATGTGGAGGATGATATCGTGCTGTCGGTGAACATCACGTCAGCCGAGTGTTACACGGTGGACGAGCTGTGGGACCGAGCCTTCATGGACATCATCTGTGAGTTAAACATGTTCACACGCGTTTAACAGCAGTACCGTATGATGAAAGAAACACTCTGATCACATCATGAAGGAACACTTGTGTTAGTGTCCTTAAACACACGTGATGAGTCTAGTTCAAGCATATATGAATGTAGGGTTAGTGCTGGGTGAGTTTGGGGGGTTGGTTAGTGTTGGGTGAGTTTAGGGGGTTGGTTAGTGCTGGGTGAGTTGGGGGGTTGTTTAGAGTTGGGTGAGTTTAGGGGGTTGGTTAGTGCTGGGTGAGTTTGGGGGTTGAGTTTGGGGGGTTGGTTAGTGCTGGGTTAGTTTGGGGGGTTGGGTAGTGCTGGGTGAGTTTGGGCGGTTGGTTAGTGCTGGGTGAGTTTGGGCGGTTGGGTAGTGCTGGGGTGAGTTTAGGGGGTTGTTTAGTGTTGGGTGAGTTTGGGGGGGTTGGTTAGTGCTGGGTGAGTTTGGGGGGTTGTTTAGTGTTGGGTGAGTTTGGGGGGTTGGTTTGTGCTGGGTGAGTTTGGGGGGTTGGTTAGTGCTGGGTGAGTTTAGGGGGTGTTTAGTGTTGGGTGAGTTTGGGGGTTGGTTAGTGCTGGGTAAGTTTGGGGGGGTTGTTTAGTGTTGGGTGAGTTTGGGGGGTTGGTCAATGCTGAGTGAGTTTAGGGTGTTTTGATGGGTTAGTGTTGGACTGTTTGGGGTGTTGTAGGGATGGTTGGGTCTGGATGGAATGGGATCAGGCATGTTGGGGATTTTAGGGCTTTAGTTGAGTTTACAGTTCTGCTTTATAAACTTTGCTTTGAATTCCAGAAATGAAATGAATGAAGGAATGTCGATAATTAATCACTATTTCAACAAACTTTAATGTGAACATTCTCAAAACTCCTATTTAAAAGTCAGAAGAGATGGTGAGTTCTGTTTCTCATTGACAGACTTGCGCACACACATTGACCTTTGACCCCCATTCAGAAACTCAGTGCTTCTTAGAGTCGGCTGCTGCTGTGCAGCGTCATGATATAAAAAAAACAGCTAATAAACCTGATGAACTGCTGACACCCAACATTAACTGTCTTACGGTCTCTCTCTCTCTCTCTCTCTCTCTCTCTCTCTCTCTCTCTCTCTCTCTCTCTATCTCTCCCTCTCTCTCTCCCCCTCCCCCTCTCCCTCTCTCTCCCTTCCTCTCTCTCTCTCTCTCTCTCTCTCCCTTCTCTCTCTCTCTCTCTCTCTCTCTCTCTCTCTCCCCCTCTCTCTCTCTGTAGCTCCTGAACTGGTCCTGAGGAAGGTTATCAATTTTTCTGACTGCACCGTGTTGTTTGGATAAACGTAATGCGAGTGGGAAGATAGAGTTTTATCAGGACCCTCTGCTCTACAAATGTTCCTTCAGAACTCGCCTTCATTTCACCTACGACAACATCAATGCCAAAATCCCTGCCGTCATTAAAGTAAGAGAGTGTATCTGTGGTGTGTCAGGATGGCGTTGGCGTTCACCTTGTGCATCACTGTTGTTTCCGTATGTGTGTTAAGGTTCACACGATGGTGGAGAGTCTGAAACTCTCTCTGACGGACCAGCAGCTGCCCATGTTCATCCGCCTGATGGAGTTGGGTGTTGCGCTGTATTACGGAGAGATGGGTGTCCATCAAGAGGGCGAGAGAGAACAGAGTGGCTCACTTCGAGAGAGCGTCTCCGGTGAGTGAGACGAGCACTGCTCATCATTTCTCATTCAGTTTGTGTTGGTGTGTTTCTGAGGCTATAGAAACACACAGATCAACTCAATCCAGTACATCTCTTTGAATGACATGAACTGAGCGTCTGTCTCTCTGTCTCTCTTCAGCTGTTCATATGAATGTGGGTTTGCATCATGGATTCTGTTATTTTTGTGTTTATTACTGTGAAGCTGCTTTAAAACAGTCTGGGTAAAGCGCTATAGATATAATAGGTGACATATTATGCCTCTTTTCACCGTTGTTCCCAGAATGTGTCTATGAAATGTCTTGCCCCTTTTTGGGTGCAAGCATTTTTTTATATCCCTTTAAATGCAAACGAGCCTCTGCTCTGCCGCCGTCCAGAAGAGGGCAGCTTCTTTACACGAGCTTCAGAAACTCTGGCAATAACAAAACCGGCCAATCTCACTCATCCAGAATCCCAGAATAACCAGTAGCGAGTGCAGCCTTACAGAGACTCAGAGCTTCACTTTTACACGTTTCTGAATGTTAGTGGAGACATTTATGTAGTTGTTGTGGAGTTACACTGATCATCTCATCCTCATGTTTACTTCTACACAAGTGTGCACAGTTCCTGAGGTGTTTATAAGACAGCGGTGAAATGTTCTGGTCAATAGTGTTCAGTGCTCGTCTGTGCTCAACCACACAACAGCTTCAGGCTCTGCTGGATCTTCTGACAGTGCGTTACAACTGGTTATACTGGTGACACTTGTGAACCAAATGTCGGCTGGTGTGTGTAAACGTGCAGATTAAGGGCCGATAATATTATAATAAGATCCTCTTCATACGGCAGAAGGGGAGCGAAATATGATCGGCTTATTTATAACATGCTTGCACAGAAAGGCTCACCAGAACACAGTTACTGGGTTTCACTTTTCACGTTTTCTGGGTTGGTAAAAGCACCAGATTTTAGCACTTAAACACAGAAAAAGGTAGATTTTTATGATATTTCCCCTTTAATACAATTCAGGAACTCTGTGAGAAGCGTCTGATTCCAGTCTGATTCTCACTGTCTCATGCAGGTCTGATGGACGCCTCCGAAGCGTCTCTGACGGGTCAGTACTATCAGGGCGAGGATGACGATCAGGGCTGGGTGTCGTGGGCCTGGTCCTTTGTCCCGGCCATCGTGAGCGCAGAGGATGAGGAGGGTGAGAGCGAGTCCGGCTTCTACACGGAGTCCACGGAGGCGGGTTCTGCCCGGCCCCCGCACAAGTCCTCCAGAGACCCTGTAGTGTCTGTCGGCTTCTACTGCACTAAAGCCTCACTCACCTTTAAGGTGAGAGAAACACTCAGAAATGACTCAAATAGCAGTAGTTCTTATGATAAAAGAAAAGATTCTTAAAGGAGTTGTTCTCTTTAAAATGAAAATTACCCAATGATTTACTCACCCTCAAGCCATCCTAGGTGTATATGACTTTCTTCTTTCAGACAAAAGAAAGATTTATGTTCAAAAATATCCTGGCTTTTCCAAGCTTTATAATGGAAGTGGATTGCAACCAACAGATTGAAGCTCAAAAAAGTGAATCCATCCATCATAAAAGTTCATCTATCCATCATGAACAAACTCCACACAACTCCAGGGATTAATAAAGGCCTTCTGATGCCTTTGTGTAAGAAAAACATTGTTGTGTAGCCCCAGAGCCGTGCAGCCCCGGAGCCGTGTAGCCCCGGAGCCGTGTAGCCCCGGAGCCGTGTAGCCCCGGAGCCGTGTAGCCCCGGAGCCCAGAGCCGTGTAGCCCCGGAGCCCCAGAGCCGTGTAGCCCCGGAGCCGTGTAGCCCCGGAGCCGTGTAGCCCCGGAGCCGTGTAGCCCAGAGCCGTGGAGCCCCATAGCCGTGGAGCCCCGGAGCCCCATAGCCGTGGAGCCCCAGAGCCGTGTAGCCCCAGAGCCGTGTAGCCCCAGAGCCGTGGAGCCCCAGAGCCGGGTAGCCCCAGAGCGTGGAGCCCCATAGCCGTGGAGCCCCAGAGCCGTGGAGCCCCAGAGCCGTGGAGCCCCAGAGCCGTGTAGCCCCAGAGCCGTGTAGCCCCAAGCCGTGGAGCCCCAGAGCCGTGTAGCCCCAGAGCCGTGGAGCCCCATAGCCGTGGAGGCCCCAGAGCCGTGGAGCCCCAGAGCCGTGAGCCCCAGAGCCGTGGAGCCCCAGAGCCGTGGAGCCCCAGAGCCGTGGAGCCCCAGAGCCGTGGAGCCCCCAGAGCCGTGGATCTCAACTTGAGGGAGAGTAAATCATCGGGTAATGTTCATTTTAAAGTGAACTACTTAAAATTTTGTCTGGTTTTGTCTGTAGCTCACGGAGAGTTGCTCTGAGAGCAGTTACTACAGTCCGCAGAAGCTGAAGTCCCGGGAGGTTCTGAGTGTGGAGCAGGAGGGAATCACAGTGGAGGTGAGACACAGGCACACACTCACACTCACTCACACTCACACACACTCTCACACACACACACACACACACACACACACACACACACACACACCGCCTGCTCCAGATCTCCTCCTGCGCTCACTGAGTGTGTGTGTGTGTGTGTGTGTGTGTGTGTGTGTTTCAGGCTCTGATGATGGGCGAGCCGTTCTTCGACTGTCAGGTGGGAGTCGTGGGTTGTCGCGCCGTGTGTCTGAAGGGCATTATGGGCGTTCGTGATTTTGAAGAGAACATGAACAGAAAAGAGGAGGTAATCGACTCACACACAGCCTCAAACCTCCACCCGGATTATGCCACGATGTTGAGTGTGTGTTTGTGCCGTGATGTTGAGTGTGTGTTTGTGCTTTGATGTGCCGTGATGTTGAGTGTGTGTTTGTGCCGTGATGTTGAGTGTGTGTTTGTGCCGTGATGTTGAGTGTGTGTTTGTGCCGTGATGTTGAGTGTGTGTTTGTGCCGTGATGTTGAGTGTGTGTGTTTGTGCCGTGATGTTGAGTGTGTGTGTTTGTGCAGTGATGTGCCGTGATGTTGAGTGTGTGTGTTTGTGCAGTGATGTTGTGTGTGTTTGTGCCGTGATGTGCCGTGATGTTGAGTGTGTGTTTGTGCTGTGATGTTGTGTGTGTGTTTGTGCTTTTTTGTGCCGTGATGTTGAGTGTGTGTTTGTGCCGTGATGTTGAGTGTGTTTGTGCCGTGATGTTGAGTGTGTGTTTGTGCCGTGATGTTGAGTGTGTGTTTGTGCAGTGATGTTGTGTGTGTTTGTGCTTTGATGTGCTTTGATGTTGAGTGTGTGTGTTTGTGCAGTGATGTTGAGTGTGTGTGTTTGTGCAGTGATGTGCCGTGATGTTGAGTGTGTGTGTTTGTGCAGTGATGTTGTGTGTGTGTTTGTGCCGTGATGTTGTGTGTGTTTGTGCTTTGATGTGCTGTGATGTTGAGTGTGTGTGTTTGTGCCGTGATGTTGAGTGTGTGTGTTTGTGCAGTGATGTTGTGTGTGTGTTTGTGCAGTGATGTTGTGTGTGTTTGTGCTTTGATGTGCTGTGATGTTGAGTGTGTGTGTTTGTGCCGTGATGTTGAGTGTGTGTGTTTGTGCAGTGATGTTGTGTGTGTGTTTGTGCCGTGATGTGCCGTGATGTTGAGTGTGTGTTTGTGCCGTGATGTTGAGTGTGTGTTTGTGCTGTGATGTGCCGTGATGATGAGTGTGTGTTTGTGCCGTGATGATGAGTGTGTGTGTGTGTTTGTGCCGTGATGATGAGTGTGTGTTTGTGCCGTGATGATGAGTGTGTGTTTGTGCCGTGATGTTGAGTGTGTGTTTGCCGTAGGATGCCGTGTTCTTCCGATGCGGCGACACGCTGAGCGCTAAAGGCATGACGTACCTCACCAACTCACTGTTCGACTATCGCAGCCCTGAGAACAACGGAGTCCGTGCAGAGTTCATACTGGATGGAAACCTTCACAGGGTACGAGTGTGTGAGTGTGTGAGTGTGTGAGTGTGTGAGTGTGTGAGTGTGAGTGTGTGAGTGTGTGAGTGTGTGAGTGTGTGAGTGTGTGAGTGTGTATTTGAGTGTGTATTTGAGTGGGGATTTGAGTGAGTATTTGAGTGAGTATTTGAGTGAGTATTTGAGTGAGTATTTGAGTGAGTATTTGAGTGAGTATTTGAGTGAGTATTTGAGTGAGTATTTGAGTGAGTATTTGAGTGAGTATTTGAGTGAGTATTTGAGTGAGTATTTGAGTGAGTATTTGAGCGAGTATTTGAGCGAGTATTTGAGCGAGTATTTGAGCGAGTATTTGAGCGAGTATTTGAGCGAGTATTTGAGCGAGCGTGTGCGTGTGTGTCTGAGTGTGTGTGAGTGGATAAAAGCTTCTGCCAGATAAATAAATGTCAATGTAAATATATTCCATCAAAGCAGATCATGATGTTTCCGGCGTAATGATGCAGATAATCTGTTGTTTCTAATCATAAAACAGGTTCAGTGCTGCTGTAAACACAGATAGTGTGTGTGGAGTTTTTAGAGTGTGTAGCGATGGCTCTGGTCAGTGAAGGTTCAGTGTGTGTCTGTTCACAGGAGACGTTCACGGAGCAGGCGGGGCTTCAGCGATACGGGGCGTTCTACATGGATTACCTGTACACAATGGAGAACAGCAGCAGAGGTACC
>CM060631.1:182500-195000 GCA_030578275.1 Meda fulgida | reverse complement strand
AATTCTTCCCAAGTAATTGGAGAATCAAGAGGGTTTTGGTTGTCTTTATTTGTTTGTTCTAATGTTTGGAGTTTTTCTTTTATAAAATTTTGTTCTGGTCTAATTTGTTTAATTGGTATGTCTTTGTAAAGGTTTTCAAAATGTGTTTTCCAGATATCACCATTTTGAATGGGTAATGCTTGTTGTAGTTTTGTGTTGAACATGTTCCACATATTCCAGAATTGATCTTGATTAATGGGGTTTTCAATATCTTCAAGTTTCATGTGGGTATAATTTAGTTTTTTGTTCCTAATTGTACATTTGTATTTATTTAAAATGTCATTGTATCTAATGCGTAAGGCCGGGTTGTTTGGTTGGCAGTGTTTTTCATTTGCTATATTTCTAAGGTCCTTTCTGATGGTCTTGCATTCTTTATCAAACCATTTCTCAACATTTTGTCTTCTAATAGGCTTATGTTTCTGTTTTATGAGGTCAGCTCTGATAGCTGCCTTATGGAATATCGTGTCTATGTCATCAATAAGCTTGTTTACACCGTTTTTGGTAGGGACATATTGAGTTTGGTCATATATGAATATGTCATTCATCAGATCAGGTGATTTCAAGGCCATGGTGAGTTTGTCTCCACTGTCTGGGGCCCATCTGTAGCCAGGATTTAACTAATACAGCTTACTGGGTTCTTTTGTTTCTCTGTCTCTCTCTCTCTCTTTCTTTCTCTCTCTTTCTCTCTCGCTCTGTCTCTCTCTCTCGCTCTCTGTCTCTCTCTCTGTCTCTCTCTCTGTCTCTCTCTATCTCTCTCTATCTCTCTCTCTCTGTCTTTCTCTCTCTGTCTCCCTCTCTCTCTCTCTCTTTCTTCTCTCTCTTTCTCTCTCGCTCTGTCTCTCTCTCTCGCTCTCTGTCTCTCTCTCTGTCTCTCTCTATCTCTCTCTATCTCTCTCTCTCTGTCTTCTCTCTCTGTCTCCCTCTCTCTCTCTGTCTCTCTCTCTCTCTGTCTCTCTCTCTCTCTCCCTCTCTCTCTCTCCTCTCTCTCTCTCTCTCTCTCTCTCTCTCTCTCTCTCTCTCTCTCTCTCTCTCTCTCCCTCTCTCTCTCTCTCTCCCTCTCTCTCTCTCTCTCTCTCTCTCTCTCTCTCTCTCTCTCTCTCTCCCTCTCCCTCTCTCTCTCTCTCTCTCTCTCTCTCTCTCTCTCTCTCCCCCTCTCTCTCTCTCTCTCTCTCTCTCTCTCTCTCTCTCTCTCTCTCTCTCTCTCTCTCTCTCCCTCTCTCTCTCTCTCCTGTCTGTCTCCTGAGGCGGCGTTTGATGGACACACTAATAACTGCTGTCCTCTCGCTCACCTTCAACTGTCAGCTGCTCATCCTCTACAAGTGTTACTTCATTAGTTGTCAGTTTTAAAGGTAAAGATTCAGAACCAAGATATGGTTAAGAATATATTTGAGTAAGATAATATAGATCTATCCATCAATCCAACTCAAGCGTGAGACCGTGAGAGGTTGCCTTTTGTGAAATTTCCTCCCTAATAAATATTACACAGTGAACTGTTAGTGGTATTATAACAAAGTGGAAGCAATTGGGAACAACAGAAACTCAGCCATGAAGTGGTCGGCCACGTAAAATCCCGGAGCGGGTCAACAGCTACAGTCCTCCAAACTTGTGGCCTTCCGATTAGCTCAAGAACAATGTGTAGAGCTTCATGGAAACTGAGCAGCTGTTATTTGCGGGTGAAGAATGACAAGAAAAATACACGTCTATCAGCAGAGGAAACATTACATTTCACTGACATTCCTGAATACAGATGAATCAAATTTACACCTTCATTTCATCATCAACTCCGCCTCGCTCTCTCTCACTCTCTCTCACACTCTCACACTCTCGCTTACTCTCTCTGTCACTCTCTCTGTCTCTCACTCTCTCACACACTCTCGCTCACTCTCTCGCTTACTCTCTCGCTCACTCTCACTCTCTCGCTCACTCTCTCGCTCACTCTCTCGCTCACTCTCTCGCTCTCTCTCTTTTTTTGCTAGAACATAGTGTGAGTCTTTCCTGTTGTGTTCGGATAGCGATCTCAGCTAAAGCAAACAGATCTCGTCAGCTTTGGCCGTCAGGCTGCTTTCTGAGGTGCGGATGAGTGTCGCTCCTCCAGCGAAGCGAGTGACGGTGTGTGTTAGGAATGTCGTGTGAGTCAGAGTGTGTGTGCCCTCTGAGACTCGACCCGCGACCCTCGTCCACATCAGAGCGCCAGCAAACGAAACCCTCGTCCACATCAGAGCGCTAGCGCTGAACTAGCGAAACTCAAACCGGTGCCGCGCTCCTCTCATAATAACTGCAGCGCTGAGGCGCGGATCTCCTCTAATGCTTTAAATCCAGCTAATTTCCCTCTCCGTGTCCTTCAGCAACGCTGCGAGCTTCCAGATGTTTGATATTAGACTTAATCCAGCCCAGCCTAAATGGGAAGAGGAAGTGACATCGCTCGCTGCACTTTTAATCTCCACAAATCAGGAGGGAATTTGAGCAGCTCATGAACTCTTTTTTCCCTCTCCTCCGTCCCTCCATCCGCAGTAACGGGACTCCCACGTTCCCTTCAGTGATCTGCTTTTATTACACACGCAGCTGTGTGTGTGTGTGTGTTTGAAACATTTGGAATAGTGATCTTTGATAGCTGTGTGTGAGCGGCTGTAAATCTGTCATCCTGTTAAAGGTGCATTCACTACGACAGCGATTTGCAGCAACAAAGTGACCTGGAGTCATTCATTTTCAGTGAGTGTATTAGTATTCGCTCTCACTGTGTGTGAGTGAGTGTGTGTGTTTGTGTTTGTGTGTGAGATTGTGTGAGTGAGTTTGTGTGTGAGATTGTGTGAGTGAGTTTGTGTGAGGGTGTGTGTGTGTGAGTGAATGAGTGTGTGTGTGTGTGTGTGTTTCCCTGTTTTCCCTGTGTGTGTCTTTACCAGAGCCCTGTTCATGGAAAGCCAGTTTATTTGATATTAACTGCCCAAAATACTGAAAATCTATTTTGATGCTTCTATCATGGAAAAAGTAATTATTTTAGCATCAAAAGCTTACTGTTTCAACACAACTTTAGCTGTTTTTCCATCCACCTATTTTTATGGGCATTTTGGGATATCGCATAAAAAATTCACCTAGATGCATAAATTCTAAGAATGCACATAAAACGTGTGCGCTCAATTGAGGCGGTTCCATTTGTCAACCGATAAACTATGATGGAAACACATTTACTGAATAAATTGCTCTGAGCATCAAAACCCTCAGCTGTGATTGGATAACTGGAGTAACCAGCGGACCAATGGCATCGCACCATCTCTAATGTTGGTAAGTTGTTTCTGAAACGCCCGAGTCAAAGTGTGTGATCAGAACTATTGGGTTTAATTCCCTCCAGAAGCGTCTCACACACGAGTGAGTTCCCGAACACCAGCATCCGCACACAAGAGAACACGACGACGGTTATTGAGACGCTCTGAAACACACTCGTTTATGATGGAGGGAAAGAGCCAGATTGCAGAAACTTTGCAACTTTGGAACTTATTGTTAGTGATGAAGTGAAGTCAAGTCAAGTGTATTTATATAGCGCTTTTCACAATATAAATTGCATCAAAGCAGCTTCACAGTATCAATCAAATAACATAACAATGTTTGTTTCTTAGTGGAAAAAACATCCACGTTTGGTAGGGCTGATCAATGGTATTAATGCTTGGCTAATTAATTTGAATATCCCCAACTGAGCAAGCCAAAGGCAACAGTGGCAAGGAACCGAAAAACTCCATCAAGTGACCTACTGGTGTCCTAAAACTCCATCAGGTGACCTAATGGAGAGAAAAAAAAAACCTTGGGAGAACCCAGGCTCAGTCGGGGGCCAGTTCTCCTCTGGCGTTTATGAACTAGAGGCCGGATTTACAGTAACTGTAATTTGATACAGAATTTTGTTTTATTTTATCACTTCGGGGTGGGTACGCGAACCGGAATCACGTTTTATCTGTAGAGTGGGAAAGGGATCCTCCATAGGGAGCGGCTAGTTGGCACTTCAGCACTGCGTTGTCATCGGGTCCAGGCAAAGCTCCTAGTCAGATCTGGATACGGCCTGGATCCGGTAGGCTGCGGGAAAACCTCGGGATAAACAAAGACACTAAAATTAGCGTAGATGCCATTCTTCTTATGATGATGTAACGAGTACATCAGAATTTATGTGAAGTGTTCCCAGTTCCGGCTGACCTAATCTATGCAGCCTAACATTGAATTATAGAAGTCTATAATATATTATGTGTATGCTAGGTCAAAGAGATGTGTTTTTAGTCTAGCTTTCAACTGACAGAGTGTGTCTGCTTCCCGGACAATGGTAGGAAGACTGTTCCAAAGTTTTGGTGCTAAATAGGAAAAGGATCTACCGCCAGCAGTCGATTTTGATATTCTAGGTATTATCAACTGGCCCGAATTTTGAGATCGCAATAGACGTGAAGGACTATAATGCGTTAAGAGCTCGCTCAAGTACTGCGGAGCTAAACCATTTAGTGCTTTGTAAGTAATCAACAATATTTTAAAATGTATACGATGTTTAATAGGCAGCCAATGCAGTATTGACAGAACCGGGCTAATATGGTCAAACTTCCTGGTTCTAGTAAGAACTCGAGCTGCAGCGTTTTGGACCAGCTGTAGTTTATTTATTAAGCGTGCAGGGCAACCACCCAGTAGAGCATTACAATAATCTAGTCTTGATGTCATGAAAGCATGAACTAATTGTTCCGCATTTGTTAATGAGAGCATATGTCGTAATTTAGATATATTTTTAAGATGGAAAAATGCGGTTTTACAGGAACTAGACACGTGACCTTCAAATGAAAGATTGCTATCAAAGAGCAAGAGCTAGTACTGAGCCTTGTGGTACGCCATACTGAACTTGTGATCGATAAGACATCTCTTCATTTACTGCTACAAACTGATAACGGTCAGATAAGTATGATTTAAACCATGCTAGTGCAATTCCACTAATGCCAACATAGTTTTCTAGTCTATTTAAAAGAATGTTGTGGTCAATTGTGTCAAATGCAGCACTAAGATCAAGTAACACTAATAGAGAGATACAACCACGATCGGATGATAAAAGTAAATCATTTGTAACTCTAATGAGAGCTGTCTCAGTACTATGGTGCGGTCTAAATCCTGACTGAAAATCCTCGCAGATATCATTTCTTTCAAGAAAGGAACACAGTTGTGAGGATACTGCTTTTTCTAATATCTTTGACAGAAAAGGCAGATTTGAGATCGGCCTGTAATTGACTAATTCTGAAGGATCAAGTTGCGTTTTTTTAACAAGCGGTTTTATCATAGCCAGCTTAAAGGTTTTTGGTACGTATCCTAGAGACAAAGACGAATTAATGATATTAAGAAGAGGATCTATGATCTCTGGAAGCATCTCTTTCAATAGCTTAGTCGGTATAGGGTCTAACATACAAGTTGTCGATTTAGATGAATTAACGAGTTTGCAGAATTCTTCCTCTCCTATAGCAACAAATTAATACATTTTTTCCTCAGGGAGACTACAATGCACTCCCTGATGCGATACTGTAGTAGACGGTTGCATAGTTATAATTTTGTCCCTGATATTATCAATCTTATAAGTGAAGAAGTTCATAAAGTCATTACTGTGTTGGCCTGAAACTTCTGTGCTTGAAGCTTTCTTTTTCGTTAGTTTAGCCAGTGTTTCAAATAAATACCTAGGATTATGTTTATTTTCTTCTAATAGGGTTGAAAAATAAGCAGATCTAGCAGCTTTTAAAGCCTCTCTGTAAGCAATCGAGCTCTCTTTCCATGAAATCCGAAATACCTCTAGTTTTGTTTTCTTCCAGTTGCGCTCCATTTTTCTGGCTGCTCTCTTAAGGGCCTGAGTGTGCTCGTTGTACCACGGCGTTGGACTATTTTCTTTTCTTTCTTTATTTTATGAAGTGTGTTGTGTTGTTGTTCTGCGGCATGTGTGGCGCTGCAGGAGTGTTAAGATGAAGTGTGTTGTTCTGCGGTGTGTTTGGGGCTGCAGGAGTGTAAAGATGAAGTGTGTTGTTCTGCGGAAGTGTTTGGGGCTGCAGGAGTGTAAAGATGAAGTGTGTTGTTCTGCGGTGTGCGTGGGACTGCAGGAGTGTAAAGATGAAGTGTGTTGTGTTGTTCTGCAGTGTGTATGTCGCTGCAGGAGTGTAAAGATGAAGTGTGTTGTGTTGTTCTGCAATGTGTGTGAGGCTGCAGGAGTGTAAAGATGAAGTGTGTTGTGTTCTGCGGTGTGTGTGAGGCTGCAGGAGTGTAAATATGAAGTGTGTTGTGGTGTTCTGCAGTGTGTGTGGCGCTGCAGGAGTGTAAAGATGAAGTGTGTTGTGGTGTTCTTCGGTGTGTGTGAGGCTGCAGGAGTGTAAAGATGAAGTGTGTTGTGTTGTTGTTCTGCGGTGTGTTTGGGGCTGCAGGAGTGTAAAGGTGAAGTGTGTTGTGTTGTTGTTCTGCGGTGTGTGTGGGGCTGCAGGAGTATAAAGATGAAGTGTGTTGTGTTGTTGTTCTGCAGTGTGTGAGGGTGCAGGAGTGTAAAGATGAAGTGTGTTGTTGTTCTGCGGTGTGTGAGGCTGCAGGAGTGTAAAGATGAAGGGTGTTGTGTTGTTGTTCTACAGTGTGTGTGGGACTGCAGGAGTGTAAAGATGAAGTGTGTTGTGTTATTGTTCTGCGGCGTGTGTGGCGCTGCAGGAGTGTAAAGATGAAGTGTGTTGTGTTATTGTTTTGCAGTGTGTGTGGGACTGCAGGAGTGTAAAGATGAGCCGCTGGTTCAGGAGACGTCAGTGAAGAGGATTGTAGTCGGTCCTCTAGATCTGCAGCTTCACAGCAGTGCTGTTCACCGGATCCTGAAGATGATCGCCTGCACACTGGACCACGAGTACCAGCCCTACTGCAAACCACAGCCCGGTAACAACACACACACACACACACACACACACACACACACACACACACATACACACACATACACGCACACACCTGTCTCACTCCCTGTCTGTCTCACTCGCTGCCCGTCTCACTCCCTGCCCATCTCACCTCCCTGCCCATCTCACCTCCCTGCCCGTCTGACTCCCTGCCCGTCTGACTCCCTGCCCGTCTGACTCCCTGCCCGTTCACTCCCTGCCCGTTCACTCCCTGCCAGTCTCACTCCCTGCCAGTCTCACTCCCTGCCAGTCTCACTCCCTGCCCGTCTCACTCCCTGCCCGTCTGACTCCCTGCCCGTCTGACTCCCTGCCCGTCTGACTCCCTGCCCGTCTGACTCCCTGCCCGTCTGACTCCCTGCCTGTCTGACTCCCTGCCTGTCTGACTCCCTGCCTGTCTGACTCCCTGCCCGTCTGACTCCCTGCCCGTCTGACTCCCTGCCCGTCTGGCTCCCTGCCCGTCTCGCTCCCTGCCCGTCTCACTCCCTGCCTGTCTCACGCCCTGCCCGTCTGACTCCCTGCCCGTCTGACTCCCTGCCCGTCTGACTCCCTGCCCGTCTGACTCCCTGCCCGTCTGACTCCCTGCCCGTCTGACTCCCTGCCCGTCTGACTCCCTGCCCGTCTGACTCCCTGCCCGTCTCACTCCCTGCCTGTGTGACTCCCTTTCTGTCTTACTCCCTGCCCATCTCACTCCCTGTCGTCTTCAGTGTTTCAGTTTTTAGTTTAACAAAACTTATTTAAACCGAATTTATCTGAATAATGACACTATTGTCTGTGTGTGTGTGTCAGATGTTGTGGAGGAGCCTGTGTGTGTGGTGCCGGAGCAGGTTTCAGCACTGGAGGAGTTTATTCCCACCCGTCAGACCAGTGTGATGTTGATGAGAGCGAGAGTCACTGTCCCTGCAGCGGAATACAACCTCCTACACCTCATACTCCCTGCTCTACGGGGACACAAGGTGAACACACACACACACACACACATTTAATATTCAACAATATTATTGATCTGCCTGCATCGACACCATTAGATGAGAACTGAACTGAGCTATACGATGACATCACGGTTTTCCTCAGAGCGGCTGTATAAATTAACTAAATTAAAGGGATAGTTCACCCAAAACTGCAAATTCTGTCATCATTTATTCTCCCTCCAATGTTTCCAAACATGTATGAGTTTGTTTCTTCTGCTGAACACAAAAGAAGATTGTGACAAGCAGGGCGGGGCCGGTCGCGTGATGATGATGAAGATGAGGATGAGGATGAGGATGATGATGAAGAAGATGAGGGTGATTATGAATATCAGGATGATGAAAATGAGGGTGATGATGAGGGTGATGATGAAGATGAGGGTGATGATGAAGATGAGGGTGATGAGGATGATGATGATGAGGGTGATGATGAGGGTGATGAGGATGATGATGATGATGATGCTGATGATGATGCTGATGATGATGATGATGAGGGTGATGATGAGGGTGATGGCGATGAAGATGAGGGTGATGATGATGAGGGTGATGAGGATGATGATGATGATGAGGGTGATGATGAAGATGAGGGTGATGATGATGATGCTGAAGATGAGGGTGATGATGATGAAGATGAGGGTGATGAGGATGAGGATGAAGATGAGGGTGATGAGGATGAAGATGAGGGTGATGAGGATGAGGATGAAGATGAGGGTGATGATGAGGATGAAGATGAGGGTGATGAAGATGAGGGTGATGAGGATGAAGATGAGAATGATGAAGATGAGGGGGATGAGGATGAAGATGAGGGTGATGATGAAGATGAAGATGAGAATGATGAAGATGAGGGTGATGATGATGATGAAAATGAGAATGATGAAGATGAGAATGATGAAGATGAGAATGATGAGCATGAAGATGCGGGTGATGATGATAATGAGGATGAAGATGAGGGTGATGAAGATGAGGGTGATGAGGATGAAGATGAGGGTGATGATGATAATGAGGATGAAGATGAGGGTGATAAGGATGATGATGATGATGCTGATGATGATGATTAGGGTGATGATGAAGATGAGGGTGATAAGGATGATGATGCTGATGATGATGATGATGATGAGGGTGATGATGATGAAGGTGAGGGTGATGAGGATGAAGATGAGGGTGATGATGATGATGATGAGGATGAAGATGAGGGTGATGAGGATGATAAGGATGATGATGATGAGGGTGATGATGCTGATGATGATAATGAGGGTGATGATGATGATGAAGATGAGGGTGATGATGAAGATGAGGGTGGTGATGATGAGGATGAGGGTGATGATGATGAGGATGAAGATGAGGGTGATGATGATGAAGATGAGGGTGATGATGATGAGGATGAAGATGAGGGTGATGATGAAGATGAGGGTGATGATGATGAGGATGAAAATGAGAATGATGAAGATGAGAATGATGATGAGCATGAAGATGAGGGTGATGAGGATGCTGATGATGATGATGATGAGGATGAAGATGAGGGTGATGAAGATGAGGGTGATGAGGATGATGATGATGTTGGATGCAGATTCGCGACGCACCGGTCTCGTATATCTCACGGAGGAGAGGAAGCATAAGAGGAGGAGCTACGACAGTGAAGGATGAGAGAGGACCAGGCCAGGACTATTTTTGTTATGTTTTGTTTTTTATGTGGCATCTGTGAGGGGCTGCCACCTTTACTTTCGTTTTGTATTTGTTTTGTTTTTTGATTATTAAAGTGTTGAAATGTTTGCCGGTTCCTGCCTCCTCCTTTCCATAACAACTAACTTTCGGTACAAAGATATTTTTGGGTGAACTATCCCTTTAATAACTAATGATTTTTAAAATTGAAATGAATCAAGACTTAAGTTACTAAAGCTGGACCATGACACTATTTTCTTCTTGAAACACACGTTGTAAAAAGTGCTATAGGTGACTTGACTTTACACACTTACCTTGACCTGCCTTATCTGTGTGTGTGTGTCTCCCAGGTCTCGACTGTGCAGGCCTCGGTCTCTCAGGTCCCGATCCTGCGTCCCCTTCCTGCTCTTCAGATTCAGTTCCAGCGCGTCACGTTTGAACATTCAGAACCCATGCAGGAAGAGGAAGTGACACGTGCAGCCAGCAGCCTGAGCCAGCCCTCACACACACTCCTGCACCACTGCTACACACACTGCTGTCTAAAGGTACACACACACACACACACACACACACACACACTCCTGCACCACTGCTACACACACACACACACACACACACACACACACACACACACACTCCTGCATCACTGCTACACACACTGCTGCCTGATGGCACACACACACACACACACACACACTCCTGCACCTTTGCGACACACACTGCTGTTTGAAGGCACACACACACACACACACACACACACACACACACACACACACACACACACACACACACACTCCTGCACCACTGCTACACACACTCCTGCCTGAAGGCACACACACACACACACACACACACACACACACACACACACACACACACACACACACACACACTCCTGCATCACTGCTACACACACTGCTGCCTGATGGCACACACACACACACACACACACTCCTGCACCTTTGCGACACACACTGCTGTTTGAAGGCACACACACACACACACACACACACACACACACACACACACACACACACACACTCCTGCACCACTGCTACACACACTGCTGCCTGAAGGCACACACACACTCCTGCACCACTGCTACACACACTGCTGCCTGAAAGCACACACACTCACACACACTCCTGCACCACTGCTACACACACTGCTGCCTGAAAACACACACACACACACACACACACACACACACACACACACACACACACACACTCCTGCACCATTGCGACACACACTGCTGTTTGAAAGCACACACACACACAATCCTCCACCACTGCTACACACACTGCTACCTGAAGGTACACACACAGACAAACACCCAAGCCAGCCATCACACACACACACTCCTGCACCTGATGATAGATACCCTAAGCCAGCCACTACATGTCCCTCTCACACGCTGCTTAAAACATGAACACATCAGACGCCATGGCAGAAGCAGGGTTGTGTTGTGTTGTGTTGTACAGGTGATGCTGATATATTGAGGCGTGTGTGTGGTCAGTGTTGATGAGGATTATGCACACTGTTTCTGACACTGCTTAATTAGATGCTCCCCAGCTTATTCTAACACAACATTACAAACTCCTCATGTTGTTAAAGCTCCGGTGTTTGTGTGTGGTGTGTGTGTGTGTGTGTGTGTTTCAGGTGTTTGAGCTCCAGGCGGGTCTGACTGTGATCGACTCAGGAGAGTTTCAGCCCATCATTCCCATCATCCCCTCCTTCAGCACTGCTGTCTACGGGAAACAGCTCTGTCTGCCTGCGTACTGGTGAGACACACACACACACACTAACCCGACCAACACACACACACACACACTCACTCACTCACCAGTGGGTGAAGTGCTTAGATGAGTGCGTCAGTGGAGGGTAATAAATATCCTGTCATTAGCTGAGAGTCTGAGTGTGTGAATGAGAGCCATTAATGCAGTGTGTGTGTGCTTGTGTGTGCGAGAGAGTGAGAGTGTTGGCCGGAGGTGAGGCGTCTCACACGGTACCGATCACCCTTCATTTAAAGAAGTCCCCGGAGCCCGGCGGGTCAAGCGGCCGGTTTTGCAGCTGCTTCAGAGTGAGAGTGTGTGTGTGTGTGTGTGTGTGTGTGTGTGTGTGTGTGTGTGTGTGTGTGTGTGAGTGAGAGTCTGTGTGAGAGTGTGTGTGTGTGAGAGTGTGTGTGTGTGAGAGTGTGTGTGTGTGAGAGAGTGTGTGAGAGAGTGTGTGAGAGAGTGTGTGAGAGAGTGTGTGAGAGAGTGTGTGTGAGAGTGTGTGTGAGAGTGTGTGTGTGTGAGTGAGAGTGTGTGTGTGTGTGTGTGTGTGTGTGTGAGAGAGTGTGTGAGAGAGTGTGTGAGAGAGTGTGTGAGAGAGTGTGTGAGAGAGTGTGTGAGAGACACAGTAATTAGACGCAGCAGCGCTCCTGCTAAACCTGTTACAGCACATGAGGAGCGCAGACTCCACCGCCAGCAACGATCAAGGCCACATCACACCCACACACACACACACACACACTGTTGCGCTGGGCCGTGTTAAAGCTGGAGCTTCTTCTGTGTTTGTGTAACACAGCATCTGAACTACACAAACATCCCATCATGCTCTTCTGCTGCTGCTCATCGAGTGTGTTTCCATGCATGTTCTTTACCCGATTATGCCCAATAATCCAGTAGTGTGTGTGTTCATGTTCATGCGTTAACCTGTTTTCCTTTATGGGAGTAAATCATAAACGGCTTCAGCATAAAGTGATTGACGGCTCAATTTCTCCAGTGTATAAACATAAAGCACCGTTCTGTGGCTCACTGAAGTGATGTGTGTATGTAACCGGAGCGTCTTTACTGTGTGTGTGTGATGGTTGGGTTAGTGTGTGTGTGTTTGATGGTTGGGTTAGTGTGTGTGTGTGCGTGTGTGTGTGATGGGTTGGGTT
>CM060631.1:142500-177500 GCA_030578275.1 Meda fulgida | reverse complement strand
ACCAAGGCTAGATTATTGTAATACTCTACTGGGTGGTTGCCCTGCACGCTTAATAAACAAACTGCAGCTGGTCCAAAACGCTGCAGCTCGAGTTCTTACCAGAACCAGGAAGTTTGACCATATTAGCCCGGTTCGGTCAACACTGCATTGGCTGCCTATTAAACATCGTATACATTTGAAAATATTGCTGATTACTTACAAAGCACTAAATGGTTTATCTCCGCAGTGCTTGTGCGAGCTCTTAACGCATTATAGTCCTTCATGTCTATTGCGATCTCAAAATTCGGGCCAGTTGATAATACCTACAATATCAAAATCGACTGCGGGCGGTAGATCCTTTTCCTATTTAGCACCAAAACTCTGGAACAGTCTTCCTACCATTTCCGGGAAGCAGACACACTCTGTTAGTTCAAAGCTAGACTAAAAACACATCTCTTTAACCTGGCATACTCATAGAAAATTATACATTCCTATTATTCAAATCAGTTAAATGATTATTAGGCTGCATAGATTAGGTCAGCCAGAACCCGGGAACACTTCCTGTAACACCTGATGTACTCGCTACATCATAAGAAGAATGGCATCTACACTAATAGTCTCTCTGTTTATTATTTTATTCCAAGGTTTACTGTAGTCAGCCGGATCCGGGCTGGAGACGAGTCAAGCCGGTATGGAGACGAGTTTGTTGAGGATCAGTGCCGATCTGTCGTGATGTTAGGCCTGTCACGATAACAAATTTAGCTGGACGATAAATTGTCCAAGAAATTATTGCGATAAACGATAATATTTTCGTTCTGAGACCATTTTCATCTAAAATAATGATGATGGCATGATAATGCAGGTACACCTTTTCAAAGATCAATAAACTTTTATTACTAAAGACTATTTTACACTGAAAACAGAAAACATTTTAAATATCCACAATAACTGAACAAAACAACCAAAAACATTAAAAGTAATGGACTCTCAGTCTCTGTTAACAAAAAATGCACTTGAATGAATACCAAAAACAATAAATAAAATAGATGTAAACAAAATTGCACTTAAAAAAATATTAAACATTAGGCTCCGACATAAATAGTGATACTAGGGCTGTCAATCTTCCTCTATAATACTATTCAAATTCCATTCCTTATTTTACTTAATATTCGAATATTAAATGCTCAAATTCATCCTATTTTTAATATTTACGACATTACACAGGCTTATGGATCGCCAATGCCACTATAGCATGTGGTTGTTGTTACACGTTCTGTCCACTAGAGGGACATCTAACTTTACAACTCACGTGTTGAAGCGCTTCCGATGGTTTTCGGTTAAATATCGCCGTGATAACACCACCAATTCTGAAACTTATATCGTTCTTTTCAGTTCGACTAGACGGTTCAAACGAGAATCAGTGGAGTTTTTCGCTTCACGGGCACTTTTTACGTCGTTAAACATTTACCTTTTTTAACAGTATTGTTATGATGATACAGCCTGGATAACAAAGTCCTTTTAGTAGTTTCTAAGGAACTGAGAGTTGTTATCCAGTCTCTTTGTTAGAGAGAGAGAGAGACGAGGAAAACAAACAAGCATGCAAAAGCAAATTATCGCGGCCGGAAAAATTATCGAGCTCATATCGAGCCTACGTGTCGTATCATGTGTTATGGTCGTTTCTAGGCGCAGGTCCACCATCTGGTCTAGATACGGCCTGGATCCGGCTGATTACATCATGCTTATATGAACCGTTAATGCAGCATAATGTTTTTATAATTTCACTTTCTGTAGTGAATAATTGACTGGGGTTTGAGTCTTTCCACCAGTATAACTCAAGAGCAAAGTTTGCTTGTGTGATATTCACTGGCTCGCCTTTATGATTTAAAATGTAAATATTTCCAATATTGTGCAATAATTTCCTTGATCAACCACAGCTCGCAAAATAATGGACAGAGATTTAGATTTTGCACTTGTCAATCCCTGTGATAAAATCTAGTAAATAATTAAAAAGTACGCTAAATCTCCCCCCTCCCCCCCACTGCCTTTAACCCCGTAACATGTTGAATATAACAGATGAATGTTCGTTGTGCAAAATATGTTTAGTTAGGGTTATTAATGTTTTACTGTGTGTGTATGCGCAGGTGTGTGTGAAGGGCAGAAAGAGCAGCTGGTTCCTCTGGTTCAGGGTCCGTCTGACACCACGGATCTTCACACAAGACACTGGCTGATCGGGAGCCGTAAACCTGCGTCTCTCCTGTCTCCTGATCTCCTGCAGATCTCACTACAGCTCCCTCAGCAGGAGCACTCATCCAACCCCGGTGTGACTCACTCACACACACACACACACACACACACACACACACACACACACACACACACACACACACACACACACACACACACACACACAGACACAGACACACACAAACACTCACACACACACAAACACTCACACACACACAAACACTCACACACACACAAACACTCACACACACACAGTCTCTCACACACACACACACACACACACACACACACACACACACACACACACACACACACACACACACACACACACACACACACACACACACACACACACACACACGTGTGCTTCCTGCTTCGATACTTCAGATATGAAACAAAACCTCATCTTTCAAATCCTGTTTCATCAGTAAATCCAGTCAGTGAATGTGTGTGTGTGAGACAGATGAACCGATCATCTCTTCCTCTTTACTACTAGTTACAGCAGGCAAATAACATCAATGAACATCAAAGACTGTTGAAAGATTCATAACAACAGAAATCAATCATGTCTTGATCCTTAAATCAGTGTATCAATCGCAGGAAACGCGTCAGTAAAACCAATATGTCACGAACGGGTGGAAGAGAGGCTTCTCACACATCGGTCAGTCCCTCTTCTCTCACACTCGTTCAGAGTCCCTCTTTCTCACTCTCGTCAGTCCCTCGTCTCACACTCGCTCCAGTCCCTCGTCGCTCATCCCTCGTCCTCACACTCGGCTCATCCCTCTTCTCACACTCGCTCAGTCCTCCTCATCTCGCACTTCGCTCTGTCCCCTCTGCTCGCACTCTCTCAGTCCCTCCGTCACTCGCCAGTCGCACCTGTCCCTCTTTCGCACTCAGCACTGTCCCTCGTCTCCCACCTCGCTCAGTCCCTCGCTCACACTCGTTTCAGTCCCTCTTCTCACACTCGCTCAGTCCTCTCGGCTCACACCGATCAGTCTCTCCTCACACACGCTCAGGTCCCTCGTCTCTCACTCGCTCATCCCTCGTCTCATCACACTCGCTCAGTCCCTCGTCTCACACTCGCTCAGTCCCCTCGTCTCACACTCGATTTCAGTCCCTTCGTCTCGCACTCGCTCAGTCTCTCGTCCGCACTCGCTCAGTCTCTCGCTCGCCACTTTCGCTCTGTCCCCTTCGTCCGCACTCGCTCTGTCCCTCGCTCGCACCTCGTCTGTCCCTCTAATCGCACTCGCTCCTGTCCCCTCTTATCGCCTCCTCTGTCCCTCTTCTCAGCACTCGCTACTGTCCCCTTCTCGCACGATCGCGCTCAGTCCCCTCGTCTCGCACTTCGCTCAGTTACCTCGTCTCGCACCATCTCTAAAGCTTCTCCGCACTGTCCCGCTTCTCAGCACTCCTCATTCCCTCGCTCGCACATTTCGCTCCTGTCCCTCGTCTCTCGCACCTCGCTCTGTCCCTCTCTCGCACTATCGCTCTGTCCCTCGCTCGCATTCGCTCTGGTCCCTCGTCTTACACTAGTTTCGTCCCTCTCCTCACACTCTCTCACACATTCGTTCATCCCATTCTCGCACTCGTTCTGTGTCCCTCATTTCACACTATCTCGCACTCGTTCTGGTCCCTCGTCTCGCACTCGTTTCTGTCCTCGTCTCGCACTCGTTTCTGACCCCTCGTCTCGCACAATCGTTTCTGTCCCTCGTCTCGCACTCGTTCCTGTTTCCTCGTCTCACACTCTCTCGCACAAATCGTTTCCTGTCCCTCATCTCCACACTTGTCTCAACACTCGTCCTGTCCCATCTCACACTCGTTCCTCGCACTCGGTTCTTCCTCATCGTCTCGCGCTTCGTTTCTGTCCTCGTCTCACGCTCGTTCTGTCCCTCGTCTCACGCTCGTTCTGGTCCCCCCGTCTCACACTTGTCTCACACATCGTTCGTCCCTCTTCTCACACTCGTCTCGCACTCGTTCTGTCCCTATCGTCTCGCACATCGTTCGTCCACTCATCTCACACTCGTCTCACACGCGTTTTTTCATCCCTCGTCTCACACTCCGCTCTGGTCCCTCGTCTCACTCACACTTGTCTCACACCTCCGCTCTGTCCCTCGTCTCACACTCGTTCTTGTCCGCCTCAGTGTCACACTCGATCTGTCCCTCATCTCACACTCGTCTCACCTCGTTTCTGTCCCTCGGCTCACGCTCGTTCCATCCCTCGTCTCACGCTCGTGCTGATCCCTCGTCTCAGTCTCACACGCTCGTTCTGTCCCCTCGTCTCACACTCGTCTCGCACATCGTTCTTCCCTCTTCGCGCACATTTCCGCTCAGTCCCTCGACCGCACTCTCCTCAAACCCCTCGTCTCGCACTACGCTCAGCCCTCGTCTCACACTCGCTCATCCCTCGTCTACACACTCGCTCAGGATCCCTCGTCTCACACATCCTCATTTCCGCGTCTCACACTCGCTCAGTCCCCTCGTCTCGCACACGCTCGTGCCCTCTCTCGCACTCGCTCTGTCCCTCGTCGCAGCACTCGCCTGTCCACGTCCGCACTAGCTCTGCCTCTCGTCTCACACACGTTCTGTCCCTCTCTCACTCGTCTCACACTCCGTTACATGTCCCTTCCCTCCGCACTAATGTCTGTCCCTCATCTCGCACCACTTCGTTCTGTCCCTCGTCTCGCACTACGTTCTGTTCCTCGTCTCAACACTCGTCTCGCACTCTTCGGTCCCTCATTTCACACTCGTCTCGCACTCGTCCTTCCCGCCGCTCGCACTCGTGCTGTCCCTCGTCTCCACTATCGTTCTTCCGCCTCCGTCTCGCACACTCGTTCTGTTCCTCGTCTCACTCACACTCCTCGCACTCGTTCAGTCCCTCATCTCCACTTGTCTCCACACTCGTTCTGTCCCTCATCTCACACTTCTCTCGCACTCGTTCTGTCCATCGTCTCGCGCAATCGTACTGTCCCTCGTCTCACACGCTCGGTCTGATCCCCTCGTCTCACACTTGTCGCACACTCGTTCTGTCCCTCATCTCACACCTCTGGCTCGCACTCGTTCTGTCTATCGTCTCGCACTCGTTCTGTCCTATCGTCTCGCCTCTGTTCTGTCCCTCGTCGCACACCCGCTCTGTCCTCGTTCGCACTAGCTCTGTCCCTCTCTCACCCTCTCAGTCCCTCTCTCACACTTCGTCTCAAACGCGTTCTGTCCCTTCTCGCACTATTCGTTCTGTCCCTCATTTCACAATTTCACACTCGTCCCGCGACGTCTTCCGTCCCTCGTCTCGCACTCGTCTGGTCCTCTCCTCGCACTCGTCTCGCACTCGTTCTGTCCTCCATCTCACACTTGTCTCACACTCGTTTCTGTCCCTCAATCTCAAACACTCGTCGCGCACTCGTCTGTCCATCGTCCGCCTCGTTCTGTCCCTCTCTCGTCCTCGATATTCAAATAATTGCTCGTTCCGCCCCCACATCTCACACTCGTTTCTGTTCCTCCTCTCACACTCTCTCGCAGTCGTTCTGTTCCTCATCTCACACATGTTCTCCCTCATCCACCACTCGTTCGGTCCATCAGCTCAACACACGTCTCGCACTCGTTCTGTCCCCTCATCTCACACTCGTTCTGTTCCCTCGTCTCGCACTGTTCTCAGCACTCTTCGTCCCTCGTCTCACACGTCGTTCCGTCCCGTCTCACACTCGTTCGTCCCTCGTCTCACACTCGTCTCGCACCTCGTTCAGTCCCTCATCTCACACTCGTTCAGTCCCTCGTTTACACACTCGTCTCGCACTCGTCTGTCCTCATCTCGCACTAGTTCATCCCATTGTCCCACACATCTGTCTCGCACATCGTTCTGTTCCTCGTCTCACAAATCGATCGTTCTCCTCGTCTCACTCTCGTTCTGTCCCCTCATCTCACACTCGTCTCGTACTCGTTCAGACCCACGTGTCACACCGTTCTGTCCCTCGTATCGCACTCGTTTTCTGTCCCTCGTCCACACCGTTCAGTCACTCGTCTCACACTCGTGCTGTCACTCATCTCACACAGCGTCTCGCTCTCGTTCTGGTCCCTCATCTCACACTCGTCCTCCGCACAAATCGTTCTGTCCCCTGTCTCACACTCGTTCAGTCCCTCGTCTTGCACTGGTTCTCGCACTGCGTTCTGTCCCTCGTCTCGCACTCTTTCCAGTCCCTCATCTCACACTCGTCTCGCACATCGTTCTTCCCTCGTACTCACACTCCGTTTCAGTCCCAATCCGTCTTGCAACTGGTTCTCGCGCACTTTATCCGTTCTGTCCTTCGACTCCACGCGTTCAGTCCCCTCATCTCGACGCTCCGTTCAGTCCCTCTTTTTCACACCGTTTCACACACTTTTCCAGTATCGGTCTGGGTCCCTAATCTCGCACTCGGTTCATGCTCCCTCACTCACCATCGTTCCTGTCGTCCCTCATCTCACACTCTCTCGCTCAATCTTCGTCCCTCGTCTCGCACAATCGTTCTGTCCCTCGTCTCACACTCTTCAGTCCCCCCGTCGCACACGGGGCTGTTCACTCCGCTCTTCCCTCATCACACACTCTCTCACACTCGTTCTGATCCCTCGTGTCACATTCGCTCTGTCCTCGTGTCACACTCCTCTGTCCCTCGTGTCACACTTTCGAGCTGTCCCTCTCGTCTCGCACTCGTTCTGTCCCTCATCTCACACTCTCTCCAACTCGTTCTGTCCCTCGTCGCCCACTCTTCTTGTCCCCGTCTCACACTCGTCTCGCCTCAGTTACAGTCCCTCATTCTCACACCTCGCTCACACTCGTCTGTCCCTTGTCTCACACTTCGTTCGTCCCTCAATCTCACACTCCTTCTGTCACTAGTCTCAAACTTCGTTCTGTCCCTCATCTCACACTGTCGTCGTCTCGCACTCGTTCTGTCCCGCGTATCACACTCCCGTTCTCACACACTCTTTCAGTCCCTCGACTTGCACTGGTCTCGCACGTTCTTCTGTCCCTCATCTCACACTCGTTCTGTCACTCTCTCACACTGGTTCTATCCTTTCGTCTCACACTCTCTTTCGCTGATCTGTCCCCCCCATCTCACACTCGTCTCACACATCCGTTCTGTCCCTGTCCTCACACTCCTTCTCTCCTCATCGCACTACTTATCGTCTCGCACTCCGTTCTGTCCCTCTCTCCACACTCGTATCTGGATCCCAGGTCTCACACTCTTCTGTCACCTTCTCACACTCTTCGTCCCTCATCTCACCACTCGTCTCGCACCGTCGTTCTGTCCCTCATCTCACACTCGTCTCGCAACATCGTTCTGTCCCTCGTCTCATCTCACCCACCGATCATCCCTCGTACCCTTTGCACTGGTCTCGCACTCGTTTCTTCCCACTCGTCACCGCACTCGTTCAGATCCCCTCGTCCCGCACGATCGTACAGTCCCTCATCTCACCTCGTTCAGTCCCCCCCCTCGTTCACACTCGACTCAACACTCGTTCTGTCCCTAACTCCACACGTCTCGCTCATCGTTCTGTCCCTCGTCTCGCACTCTTTCTGTCCCCTCGTCTCGCACGGTCGTTTCTTCCCCTCGCTCGCACTTCGTCCTGTCCCTCCATCTCGCACTCGTCTTCCTCGTCCGCAACCATTTTCGTACTGTCCCTCGTCCTCGCACGCCGTCTGTCCCTCTTCCTCGCACATTCTCGTTCTGTCCCCCTCGTCTCGCACATTCTTTCAGTCCCTCGTCTCACACACAATGCCTTTCACTCGCGCTGTCCCTCATCTCACACTCGTCTCACACTCGTTCTGTCCCCTCTGTCACAATCGTTCCCCTGTCCCTCGTGTCACACTCGTTATGCCCTCGTGTCACACTCGCTCTGCAGTCCCTCGTGTCACCTCGCTCTGTCCCTCGTGTCCACACTCGCTCTGGCGCCTCCCCGTGTTACACTCGCTCTTCCCCCGTGTCACACTCCTCTGTCCCCCGTGTCACACTCGCTCTGCCCCCTGTCCTTACACGTCCTCTGTCCCTCGTGTCTACACTCGCCTCTGTCCCTCGTGTCCACACGCACTGTCCCCTCGTGTCCACACCCTCGCTCTGTCCCTCGTGTCCGCACATCGCTCTGTCCCTCGTGTCGCACTCTCCCTCTGTCCCTCGTGTCGCACTCCTCTTTCCCTCTTCTCGCACTCGTTCTGTCCCGTCGTCTCACACTCTTCTGTCCTCGTCTCACACTCGTTCTGTCCTCTCTCACACATGTCTTCGCTCCCTTCGATCTGTCCGCTCGTCTCACACTCGTTCGTCCCTCGTCTCACACTCGTTCTGTCCCTCTTCTCACACATGTCCTCGCACTCGGTTCTGGTTCCCTCATCTCACCCTCCGCTCTCGCTCCGTTCTGTCCCTTGTCCACACTCGTTCTGTCCCTCATCTCACACTCGTCCTCGCACATCTTTCGTGTCCCTCGTCTCACACTCGTTCTGTCCGTCGTCTCACACTCGATCCTGTCCCTCGTCTCACACTGTTCTCTGCAGCTCGTTCTGTCCCCTCAGCCACACTCGTTCTGTCCCTGTTCTCACACATTCGTTATCTGTCCCTCATCTCACACCTCGTTCTCCGCCAAGTCGTTCTGTCCCCTTGGTCTCCACATCGTTCTGTCCCTCGTGCTCACACACTCGTTTCTGTCCCTGGTCGCACACTCGTTCTGTCCACTACGTCTCACACTCGTTCTGTCCCTCATCTCACACTCGTCCGCACACGTTCTCTTCCCTCATCTCACCTCAGTGTCACACTCGTTCTGGCCCTCATCTCACACTCGTCTCGCACTCGTTCTGGTCCATCGTCTCGCACTTCCGTCCATCCCTCGTCTCACACTCATTCTGCTGTCCCTCATCTCACACTTCGTTCTGTCCTCGTCTCACACGCTCTTCTGTCCCCTCATCTCGCACTCATTTGTCCTCATCTCACACATCGTTCTGTCCCCTGTCTCACACTCTCGCACTCTTATTCTGTCCCGCAACTCACACTCCGTCTCCGCACTCGTTCCTGTCCCCTTGTCTCACACTCGTTCTGTCCCTCATCTCACACTCATCTCGCACATCGTTCGTTCCCTCGTCTCACACTCGTTCCTTGTCCTTCGTCCACAACACTCGTCTCGCGCTCGTTCTGTCCTCTCTCACACTCTCGTCTCACACTCGTTCGCCCTTGACTCCAAGTCGTTCTGTCCCTCATCTCACCACATCGCTCGCACTCGTTTTTTTTGTCTGTCCCTTCATCTCACACTCGTTCGGTCACTTTCGTCTCACACCGTTCTGTCCCTCATCTCACACGTGCGTCTCGCACTCGTTATGTCCCTCCTCTCACACTCGTCTCACACTCGTTCAGTCCCCTCGTCTTGCACTGTCGCGCACTCATCTGTCACTCATCTCCACTCGTTTCTGTCCACTCGTCTCACACTGTTCTGTCCCCGTCTCAACACTCGTCTCGCGCTCGATCTGTCCCTCATCTCACACTCGTCTCACACGTCGTTCTGTCCATGTCTCACACTCTTCCTCACTCCTCATCTCACACTCGTCCGCACACGTTCAGTCCCCTCGTCTCACACTCTTCGTCACTCGTCTCACACTCGTTTCTGTCCCTGCATCACACACTCGTTCTCGCACTCGTATCTGTCCCTCATCTCACACTCGCTCGCACCTTAAATGTCGATCTGTCCCTCGTCTCACACTCGTTCAGTCCCTCAGTCTTGCGACTGGTCGCGCACATCCGTTCTGTCCCCTTGTCTCGCACTCGTTCTGTCGCATCGTCCTCGCACCGAGCGTTCCATCCCTCGTCTCACACTCATTCTGTCCCCTCAACTCACACGCGTTCTGTCCCTCGACTCTCACACTCGTTCGGTCCCTCATCTCGCACTCATTTTGTCCCTCATCTCACACCTCTTCTTGTCCCCGTCCACACTCACGCACTCGATCTGTCCCCCTCATCTCACACTCGTCTCGCCACTCGTTCTGTTCCCTTGTCTCACACTCGATCCTTCCCTCATCTCCACTCGTCTCGCACTCGTTCTTTCCCTCTCTCACACTCGTCTGTCCCTCGGCGCACACTCGTCTCGCGCTCGTTCGTCCCTCATCTCACACTCAGTCTCACACTCTTCTGGCCCTTGTCCACACAATCGTTCTGTCCTATCTCACACTCGTCCTCGCACATAGTTCTTCTGTCCTCATCTCACACACGTTCGGTCACCTCGTCTCACACTCGTCTGTCCCCTCAGACTCACACTCGTATCGCACATCCCGTTCTGTCCCCTCGCATCTCACACTCAGTCTCACACCTCGTTCAGGCCCTCTCTTGCACTGGTCTCGCACTCTGTTCTGTCCCCATCTCACACTCGTTCTGTCACTCGTCTCACACTGGTTCTGTCCCTCGACTCACAAACTCGTCTCGCGCTCGTATCTGTCCTCAGCTCAAACTCTCTCACACTCGTTCTGTCCCTTGGCTCACAACTCGATCCTCCCTCATCTCACACCTGTTGGTCGTCTCGCAACGTTCTGTCCTCGTCTCACAGCCGTTCTGTCACTCTCCTGCACACTCGTTCTGTCCTCATCTCACAACGTCGTCTCTCCACTTTCGTTCTGTCCCCAACTCACACTCGACTCGCACACGTTTCTGTTCCCTCTCCTCACACTCGTTCAGTCCCCTAACCCTCTTCTTGCTACTGGTCTCCGCAGCTCCGTTCTGTCCCTTGCTCGCCCTCGCACTCGTTCAGTTCCCTCATCTCATCTCACGCTCGTTTCAGTCCTCGTTCCACACTCGTCTCAACACTCTTTCTGTCCCTCTCTCACACTGGTTCGTTCAGTCCCTCGTCTTGCACTGGTCTCGCACATCGTTCGTCCCTTGTCTCCACTCGTTCAGTCCCTCATCTCACGCTCGTCAGTCCCTCGTTTCACACTCGTCTCACACTCGTTCTGTCCCTCGTCTCGCACTCGTCTGTCCTCTCTCGCACACTGTCGTGTCGTCCCTCGTCTCGCACTCCGTCTGTCCCTCGCTCGCACATATCGTTCAGTCCTCGTCCTCCACACTTGCCCTTCACTCGCTCTGTCCCCTCGTCTCACAGCACACATCGTTCCGTCCCTCTGTCACACTCGTTCTGTCCCCTCGTGGCACACATGCCGCTCTGTACCCCTTGTCACACTCGCTCTGTCCTTGTCACCCTCGCTCATGTCCCCCGTGTCACACTCGCTCTGTCCACCGTGTCACAACTCCGCTCTGTCCCCCCGTGCACACTCGCTCTGTTCCCCCGTGTCACACTCGCTCTGTCCCCCGTGTCACACTCGCTCTGTCCCTCGGTAGAGGGGGGGGGGGGGACGTATACAGGTTCGCCTTTCTGTCCCTCGAGTCCACATCCCTCGCTCTGCCCTCGTGTCGCAACTCGTTCTGTCCCTCGTCTCGCACACGTTCTGTCCCTCGTCTCGCACTAATCTCGTTTTCCTCGTCTCACACCGCCTCGCACTCGTGCTGTCCCTCATTTCACCCTCACTCGTCTCGCACATCGTTCTGTCCTCGTCACGCACTTTCGTTCAGTCCCTCGTCTCGCACTCTTCTGTTCCTCGTCCTCACACATCGTCCTCGCACGGTCGTTCTGCCACTCATCTCACACTTGTCTCACACTCGGTCTGTCCTCATCTCACACTCGTCCGCACTCGTTTCGTCCCATCTCCTCGCCTCCGTTCTGATCCCTCTTCTCACGCTCGTTCAGTCCCTCGTCACACGCTCGTTCTGTCCCCCGTCTCACACTTGTCTCACACGCGTTCTGCTGTCCCTTCATCTCACCACTCGTCTCGCACTCGTTCTCTGTCCCTATCGTCTCGCACTCGTTCTGTCTATCGTCCTCCCGCACTCGTTCTGTCCCTCGTCTCACCTCTCGTTCTGTCCCTCAACTCACACCTCGTCTCACACCGTTCATCCCTCATCTCAACACTCGGCGCTCTGTCCCTCGTCACCGCACTAACTCGTTCCCCGCGTCACACGACTCTTCTGTCCCTCTCTCACACTCGTCTCAGCACTCGTTCTGTCCCCTTTCTCGCACATCTGGTCTGTCCCTCATTTTCACACTCGTCTCGCACCGTTCTGTCCCTCGTCTCGCACTGGAATCTTCTGTTCCTCGTCTCGCCTCGTCCGCACAATCGTTCAGTCCCTCATCACACACTTGTCTTACACATCGTTCGTCCCTCATCTCACAATCGTCTCGAGCTCAGTATCTAGTCCATCGTCTCCTCGCTCGTTCTGTCCCCCGTCCCCACGCTCATTCTGTCCCTCGTCTCATCCTCGTTCTGTCCCCCCGTCTCACACTTGTCTCACACTCGAGCTGTCCCTCTCTCACACATCGTCTCGCACTCTTCTGTCTATCGTCTCGCACTTCGTTCTTCCCTCGTCTCACACATCTTCTGTCCCTCATCTCCACATCGTTCAGTCCGCGACCTCCACACACGCTCTGTCCCTCGTCTCACACTTGTCTCACACTCGGTCTGTCACCGACTCACACTCGTTCTGTCCCTCGATCACACTCGCTCTGCCCGTCATCTCACACTCGTCTCAAACTCGTTCTGTCCCTCATCTCACACTCATTTCTGTCCTCATCTCACACTCGTCTCACACGCTCTTTCTGTCCCTCGTCTCACGCTCCGTTCTGTCCCTCTCTCACCGCTCCGTTCTGTCCGTCGTCTCAACCTCGTTCTGTCCCTCCTCTCACGCTCCGTTCTGTCCCTCCTCGCACGCTCGTTCTGTCCCTCGTCTCACGCATCGTTCTGTCCCTCGTCCTCACGCTCGTTCTGTCCCTCATCTCACACTCGTCACCACCTCGTTCTGCAACTCGTCTCGCACTCGTTCCGCCCCCACATCTCACACTCGTTCTGTCCCCCTCGTCCTCACACCCGTATTTCCCCCCCCCTGGTCCCCGTCCTCACACTCGTCGCGCACGCGTTCAGTCCCTCATCTCACCTCGTCAGTCCCTCGTTCCACACTCGTCTCGCACTCGTTCTGTCACTCATCCGCACTAGTTCCAGTCCATGCTCACACTCGTCTCAGGCACATCGTCCTGTCCCTCGGCTCAGTACACGTCGTTCTGTTCCTCGTCTCACACTCGTTCTGTTTCCTCGCTCACACCGTCTGTTCCTCGTCTCACACTCGTTCTGTCCCATCTCACACTCGTCCGTACTCGTTCAGACAACATACGTGTCGCACTCGTTCTGTCCCCTCGTCTCGCACTCGATCGGTCCCTCGCTCACATCTCGTCAGTCACTCGTCTCACACATTCGTTCTGTCACTCATCTCACACTCGTTCTCGCACCTCGGTCTGGCCCTCATCTCACACTCGACTCGCACTGTTCTGTCCCCTTTTGTTCATTGATATAGATTAATCTAGCATTTATAAGTTTTCGTGTCATCTCTCGTTCGTTCAGTCCCTCGTCTTGCTAACGGTCTCGTACTCCGTTCTGTCCGCGTCTCGCACATTCGTTCATCCCCTCATCTCACACACTCTCGCACTCGTTCTGTCCCTCGTCTCACACTCTTCAGGTCCCTCGTCCTTGCACTGGTCTCGCACATCGGTCGGCCCCCTCGTCTCGCACATCGTTCAGGTTCCCTCCAACTCACTCTCGTTCAGTCCCACTTATCACCAACTCGTTCACACTCGTTCTGTCCCTAATCACGCACTCGTACAGATCCCTCGTCTCAACACTCGTTCTGTCCCTCTCTCACACTCGTCTCGCACTCTTCTGTCCCTGTCGTCTCGCACCTCGTTTCTGGTCCCTCGTCACCGCACTCATTCCTGTCCCTCTTCTCACCTCGTTCAGTCCCTCGTCTCACAACACTTGTCTTTCACAATCTCTCTGCCCCTCATCTCACACTCGTCTCATCACAATCGTTCTGTCCCTCTGTCACATTCGCTCTGTCCCTCGGTCACACATCGCTCTGTTCCCTCGTCACACCGCTCTGTCCCTCTCTCGCACTGCGATCAGTCCTTGTCTCACACCGTATCGCACTTTGGCGTTCTGTTCCTCGTCTCACACACTCGTTTTCTGTTCTCGTCTCACACTCTTCTGTTCCTCGTCTCACACTCGTTCTGTTCCTCTCTCACACCTCGTTCTGTCCCTCACTCACACTCGTCTCGTACTCGATCAGTCCTTCGAGTCGCACAATCACGTCAGTACCCTCGTCCGCACTCGTTCGTCCCCTCGTCTCACACTCGTTCAGTCAATCGTTCTCAACACTCTTTCGTCACTCATCTCACACTCGTCTCGCACAAAATCGTTCTGTCACCCTCATCTCACACTCGCTCGCACTTGTTCCTGTCCCGTCCACACTCTTCGTCCCTCGTCTCCACACTTTGTCTTTCACTCCTCTGTCCCTCATCTCACACTCTCTCACAACTCGTTCTGACTCCTCGGTCACACTCGCTCTGTCCAACGTGTCACACTCCTCTGTCCTCGTCTCGCACTCGTTCGCTCCCTCATCTCGCACCTATTCAGTCCCTTGTTTTCCTCACTCGACTCGCACACGAAACGTCGTTCTGTTCCTCGTCACACACTCGTTCTGTTTCCTCGTCTCACACTCGTTCTGTCCTCGTCTCAACACTCGATCTGTTCCTCGTCTCACACGTCGTTCCTGTCCCTCATCTCACACTCGTCTCGTACTCGTTCAGTCCTTCGTGCCGCACTCGTTTTGTCCCTCTTCTCGCACTCGTTCTGTTCCCTCGTCTCACACTGTTCAAGTCACTCGTCTCACACTCGTTCTGTCACTCATCTCACACTCCGTCACGCACCTCGTTCTGACCCCTCAACTCACACTCCGTCCTCGCACTTGTTCTGTCCCTCGTGTCACACTCGTCAGTCCCTCGTCTGCCACTGGTCCTCGCACTCGTTCTGTCCCTCGTCGCGCACATCTGTTTCAGTCCCTCATCTCACACTCGTCACGCACGACTCGTTCTGCCCTCGTCGTCACACCGCGTTCAGTCACTCGTCTTGCACTGGTCTCGCACGTGGTCTTCTGTCCCTCGTCTTGCACTGTCTCCACGAGTCGTTCTGTCCCTCGTCCTCGCAACTTCCATCGTTCATTCCCCCTCGTCTCACGCTCGATCAGTCCCCTCCTTTTCACACTCGTTTTCCACATCGTTCTGTCCCTAATCTCGCCTTCGTTCTGTCTCCTCGTCTCCGCCTTCGTTCTGTCCCTCATCTCACACTCGCTTGCACATCGTTCTGGTCCCCTCGTCTCGCACTCGGTCTGTCCCTCGTTTCTCGCACTCATTCGTGTCCCTCGTCTCACACTACTCACTACTCGTTCAGTCCCTCGTCTTCAACACTTCTTTCACTCGCTCTGATCCCCTCATCTCACACTCGTCTCACACTTCGTTTCTGTCCCCTCTGTCACTTCGCTCTGTCCCTCGTGTCACACTCCTCTGTCCCTCTGGCACACTCGCTCTGTCCTCCGTCTTCGCACTTCTTCTGTCCACTCATCTCACACTGCTCGTCTTGCACATCGTTCTGTCCTCGTCTCACACTCGTTCTGTCCCTCTCTACACATCGTCTCGCGCTTCGTTCTTTCCCTCACTCACACTCCACTCCGCTCAACTCATCGTTCTGTCCCTTGTCTCACACGCGTTCTGTCCTCATCTCACACTCCTTCTGTCCACAGTCTCACACCTCGTTTCTGTCCTCATCTCACACTCGTCTCGCACTCTTCTGTCCCTCGTGTCACACTCGTCTCAACACTCTTTCAATCCCTCGTCTTGCACTGGTCTCGTTCACTCGTTCTGTCCCATCAATCTCACACTCGTTCTGTCACTCGCTCGTCTCACACTGTCTATTCCTTCGTCTTCAACACTCGTCTCGCGCTCGTTCGTCCCTCATCTCACACTCGTCTCACACTCGTTTGTCCCTTGCTCACACTCCTTCTCTCCCATCATCTTCACACTCGTCTCGCACTCGTTCTGGCCCTCGTCTCACACTCGTTCCGTCCCTGGTCTCACACTCGTTTCTGTCCTGTCTCCATACTCGTTCTGCCCTCTCGCACACTCGTCTCGCACTCGTTCTGGCCCTCATCTCACACCGTCGCGCACCAGTTCGTTCTGGCCACTCGTACTCACACTCGTTCAGTCCCTCGTCTTGCAACTGGTCCGCACTCGTTCTGTCCCACCTCATCGCACACAATATTCGTTCCAGGAGGATCCTCGTCTTGCACTGGGCTCGCACTCGTATCTGTCCCTCTCTCGCACATTCGTTCAGTCCCTCGTCGCGCACTCGTTCAGCCCTTCATCTCACGCTCATTCAGTCCCTCGTTCACAAACGTCTCAAACACTCCGCTTCTGTCCCACGTCTCTCACTTCGTTCTGTCCCTCTCTCCCACTCTTCTCGCACCTTTCAGGTCCCTCTTCTCACACTCATTCTTCTTGTCCTCGTCTCACACTCGTCTCGCGCTTCGTTCTGTCCCTCATCTCACACTCTCCACACTCTTTCTGTCCCTTGTCTCACACTCGGTCTGACCCTCATCTCAAACACTCCTTCAGTCCCCCCACTAGTCTCACATCTCGTTCTGTCCCTCATCTCACACTCGTCTCGCACTCGTTCGTCCCCGTGTCACAACTCAGCTCACACTCTTCAGTCCCTCGTCCTTGCCACTGGTCTCGCACTCGTTCTGACCCTCATCTCACACTCGTTCTGTCCACTTCGTCCACAATGTTTCTATCCTTCGTCTCACACTCGTCTCGCACTCGTTCTGTCCCTCATCTCACACGCGACTCACAGCTCGTTCTGGCTCCCCGATGTCCTCACACTCCTTCCTCTCCCTCAGCCACACGACGTCTCGCACTCGTTCTGTCCCTCGTCTCACACTCGATCTGTACACTCGTCTCACACTTCGTTCTGTCCCTCATCTCACACTCGTCTCAGGCACAAATAATTCATCTGTCCCCTCATCTCACACTCGTCTCGCCGCGTTATGTCCCACGTCTCACACCTCTTCATCCCTCGTCTTGCACTGGTCCTCGCACTCGTTCTGTCCCTCCTCTCCGCACTCGTTCAGTACCCTCGTCTTGCACTGGTCTCGCACTCGTTTCTGTCCCTCGTCTCGCAACATCGTTCAGGTCCCTCGTCTCGGACTTATCGTTCAGTCCCTCAAACTCACGCTCGTTCATCCCTCGTTTCACACTCGTCTCACACTCGTTCTGTCCCTAAATCTACACACCACTCGTCTCGCACTCTTTCTGTCCCGCGTCCCGCAAGAAACGTTCTGTCCCTCGTCTCGCACGCGTTCTGTCCTCGTCTCGCACTCGTTCTGTTCCCTCGTCTCGCACAAATCTTCTGTCCCTCGTCTCGCACGTCGTTCTGTCCCTCGTCTACACTCGTTCAGTCCCTCGTCTCACAACTGTCTTTCACTCGCTCTGTCCCTCCTCTCACACTCGTCTCACACGTCGTTCTGTCCCTTTTGTCACACTCGTTCTGTCCTCGTGTCACACTCCTTCTGTCCCACGTGTCACTCTCGCTCTTCCTCGTGTCACACTCGCTCCGTCCCCCTGTCAACACTCGCTCTGTCCCCCGTGTCACACCGCTCTGTCCCCCCCTGTCACACCTCGCTCTGTCCCTCTTCTCGCACTCCATTCTGTTCCCCTCGTCTCACATTCGTTCTGTCCCTCTCTCACACTTCTTCTTCCCGCATCGCACCACTCGTTCTGTCCCTCGTCTCACACATGTCTCGCACATGCGTTTGTCCCTCCATCTCACACTTCCGTCTCGCACTCGTTTCTTTCCCTCGTGTCACACTCGGTCTCTGTCCCTCAACTCACACTCGTCTCGCACTCGTTCTGTCCCTCGTCTCACCACTCGTTCTGTCCCTTGTTCTCACACTCGTTCTGACTCCCTCATCTCACACTCGCTCGCACTCTTCTGTCCCTTGTCTCCGCACTCCTCGTTCTGTCCCTCGTCTCACACTCGATCTGTCCCTGGTCTCACACTCTCTGTCCCTGGTCTCACACTCGTTCTGTCACTCGTCTCACACGCGTTCTGTCCCTCCATCTCACACTCGTCGCGCACTCGTTCTCCTCCCTCATCTCCACACCGTCTCGCACTCTTCTGTCCCTCTCTCACACTCGTTCAGTCCCTCGTCTTGCCTGGTCCCTCGCACATCGTTCTGTCCCTCGTCTCGCACATCATTCTGTCCTCATCTCACACTCTCTCGTACTCCGTCGTCCCCTCATCTCACACAACCCTCGCACTCTTCTGGTCCCCTCGTCTCACACTCGTTCACTTCCCCTCGACTTGCACTGTCTCAGCACATCGTTCTGTCTCCTCCCTCGGCTGGCACTCGTTCAGTGATCCCCTCATCCACAACTCGTCTCGCACTCGTTCCTGTCCTCGTCTCACACTCGTCAGACCCCTCGTCTGCACTGGTCTCGCACTCAAATCGTTTCAGTCCTTGTCCTCGCACTCATCAGTCCCTCATCTCGCACCGTTCTGTCCCTAATCTTGCACATCGTCATGTCCCACGTCACACACTCGGACTGTCCCCATCACTAACTCGTCTCGCAGCAATCGTTCTGTCCCGCGTCTCGCAAATCGTCTGTCCCTCGTTCTCGCACCTCGTCTTTCCCTCGTCTCAACACTGTCTTCAGTCCCTCGTCTCAACTTTGTCTTTCACTTCGCTCTGTCCCTCATCTCACACTCGTCTCACACCATCGTTCTTCCCTCTGTCACAGTCGCTCGGTCCCTCGGTCACAGCACACTCCTCTGGTCCCTCGTGTCCACACTCCTCTGTCCGCTCGTGTCACACTCGCCCTGTCTCCTCGTGTCCACATCGTTCTTCCCCTCACTCACAACTCGTCTCGCACTCTACTGTGTCCATCGTCTCACACTCGTTCCATCCCTCGCTCACACTCATTCTGTCCCTCCATCTCACACCGTTCTGTCCCTCGTCTCACACTCGTTCTGGTCTGCCCTCATCTCGCACTCATTTTGGGCCCCAGCCACACTCGATCTGTCCCTCGTCTCACACGTCTCGCACTCTCGTTTTCTGTCCCCTCATCACACACTCGTCTCGAACTCGTTCTTTCCCTTGTCTCACATCGTTCTGTCCCTCGTGTCACACTATATCTCGTCTCGAACCTTCGTTCTGTCCCTCTCTCACACATCGTTCTGTCCCTCGTCTCACACTCTCCTCGCGCCTCGTTCTTCCCTTATCTCACACTCGTCTCACACTCGTTCTGTCCCGTGGTCTCACACTCGTTCTGATCCCTCATCCTCACACTCGTCTAGCACTCGTTCTGTCCCTCATCTCACACTCGTTTCTGTCACTGACGTCTCACACTCGTTTCTGTCCCTCATCTCAACACTCGTCCGCTCTTCGTTCTGTCCCCTCATCTCACACGCGTCCTCACATCACTCATTCATCCCTCGTCGGCACTGGTCTCGCACTCGTTCTGTCCCTCATCTCACACTCGTCGTCACTCGTCCTCACACGGGTTTCTGGCCCTCGCCTCACACTCTCTCGAGCTCGTTCTGTCCCTCTTCTCACACCTCGTCTCACACTCGTTCTGACCCTTGTCTCACACGCGTTCTCATCCCTCATTCTCACACTTCATCGTCGTCACTCGTTCTGTCCTCGTCTCACCACATCGTTCTGTCCCTGTTCGTCACTACAGCGTCGTCACTCGTCTCACACTTCGTTCAGCTCCCTCATCTCAACCTCGTTCGCACTCGTTCTGTCCCTCACTCACACCGTCGCGCACTCGTCTGTCCCTCGTCTCACACTCGTCATCCCTCGTCTTGCACTGTCTCGCACTCGTTCTGTCCCTCGTCTCGCTCCCCTCGTTCAGTCCCTCATCTCACGCTTGTTCAGTCCCTCGTTCACACTCTCCTCACACTCGTTCGTCCCTAATCTCGCACTCCGTTCATCCCTCGTCTCACACGTCGTTCAGTCCCTCACTCACACTCGTTCCTGTCCTCGTCTCGCACTTCGTTCTTCCGTCGTCTCGCACCGAACGTTCTGTCCTCGACTCGCACATCGTTCAGTCTCCCCCCTCGTCTTCCACTTCCTTTCACTCGCTCTGTCCTCATCTCACCACGTCCTCACACTCGTTCAGTCCCGCGGGCACCACGCGTCCTGACCACTACGTGGTCACTCTCGCTCTGGTCCCTCGTGTACACACTTCGCTCTGTCCCTCGTGTCACTCTCGCATCTGTCCCTTGTCACACTCCGCTGTCCCTTGTCACACTCCTCTGTCCCCCGTGTCACCCTCGCTCTGTCCCTCGGGTCACACGCGTTTATCGCTCTGTCCCTCGTGTCACACGTCGCCTGTCCCTCGTGTCGCACACTCGCTCTGTCCCTGCTTCTCGCACTCGCTCTGTCCCTCGTTCTCGCACTCCGACTGTCCCCTCATCCTCACAAAACGTTCTGGTCCCTCGTCTCACACATGTCTCACACACATTCCTGTCCCTCATCTCACACTCGCTCGCACTCTTCTGACCCTCGTCTCACGCATTGTTCTGCCCTCTGTCTCGCCACGTCGTTCTGTCCCTCGTCTCCGCACAGTCGTTTGAATCCTCTCTCCGCACTCATTCTGTCCCTCATATCAGCTCGTTCTGTTCCTCTGTCTCGCACTCGTCTGTTCCTCTCTCACAATCGCCGCACTCTCGTTTCTGTCCCTCCAACTCAAACTCGTTCGTCCCCCTCAGATCACACTTGTTCCTGTCCCTCAACTCACACTCGTGTCCATGCTCGTTCTGATACCCTCGTGTCACACTTGTTCTCCTCCCTCGTGTCACTCATCGTTTCTGTCCTCGTCTCACACTCGTCTTGCCCTCGTTCTGTCCCTCCACTCACACTCGTCTCGCACATCGGTCTGTCCATCGTCCTCGCACTCGTTCTGTCCATCGTCTCGCACTCGTTCTGTCCCTCGACTCACACTTTGTCTGTCCCCCTTCTCTCGCACCATTTTGTCCCCTCATCTCACACTCGTTCTGTCCCTCTCTCACACAACGTTCTGTCCCTCATCCTCGCACTCCCATTATGTCCCCTCATCTCACACTTGTTTCCTGTCCCTCGTCTCACACATCTCGCACTCGTTCTGTCCCCTCATCTCACACTCGCTCGCACATCTTCGAGCCCTTTTCTCACACCGTCTGTCCTCGTCCGCACATCGCTCTGTCCCTCGTCTCACACTCGTTCTGTCCCTACGTCCTCACACTCGTTCTGTCCCTCGTCTCGCACTCATTCTGTCCCTCATCGCACACGCGTTCTGTTCCAGCTCACACTTACTAGCTCGCACTCGTTACTGACCCTCATCTCACACTCGTTCCTGTCCCTCGTCTCACCCTCTCTCGCACAAATCGTCTGGCCCACAAACTCACACTCTTCTCGCACTCGTTCTGTCCCACATCTCGCACGATCTTCTGTCCCTCATCTCACGCTCGTCTCGCACTCGTTCTGTCCCTCATCTCGCACTCTTCAGTCCCACATCTCACACTCGTCGCAACACTCGTATCTGTCCCCATCTCACACGCGCGCGCACTACTTCGTTCATGTCCCTCATCTCACACTCTCTTGCACGACGTTCTGTCCCTCATCTCACACTCGTATGGCAGCCGTCTGTCCCCCCTCTTTCTCACAAATCTCGTTCTGTTGCCTTTGATTGCTCAGTTGGGATATTCAAATAATTAACCAAGCATTATTACCCATTGACAGCCCTACGAAACCGTGGATGTTTTTCCACTAAGAAACAAACATTTTTGTTGTTATTTGAATATACTGTGGAGGCTGCGTTGATGCTTATTTATATTGTGAAAAGCCGCTATAAAATAAATACTGAGACTGACTTCTGCCCTCTCTCACACCTCCGTTCTGTCCATCTCACACTCGTTTACCGGTCCTTTGTCTCACACTCGTTATCTCCCCTCGAACCAAACATTAAACCTGTAGAGACAATATTATATTCTAGAATTTTAATTTGTAAATGAAATGATATTAATAAATAATTGTAATAATTTTTGTAGTAAAATATATTAATTAGGCATTAGCTCAATTTAATTGTTTTACTAACAGCCGAGGTGTTTTAATAATTTATGGCATTGTTGTTCACTAGTATAAACTAATGGAAGAGATTGATAATTGGTGGATGATTTATAAAATATTCTTAATCATCTATAGGTAGCGTATTAATTGGAATGTAAAAATCATAACGCTCAACAAGCAAGTCATCTGTGACGTGAATAGTTTTCTAAGAATTTCATCAATGAAACTACCAAAGCTTGCACGGAGGTATATGATTACAAAATAAAGTCAATAATGATTGTTATTATTGTTAAATTAATTTATAAAGTAACATGTAAGTTAAAAGGATTTTTATCACTACGTGTGATGAAAGATGTTTCTACGACGCAGGTAAATGCCAGCATCCAGTTCACTCGCTCATTTCGTCACTCCTTGCAGATATGGTGCACTCAAAGCCATACACTACATAGCGAGTAGTCAACGAAATGAAGCGAGTGAACTCGGATGCAGGCATTTACAGTGTAAATCCAGCATCCGAGTTTCACTCCGCTTCATTTCGTTCACAGTCCTTGCAGATATGGTGCACTCAAATGCCATACACTACATAGACGATTAGTTTAACATGAGCGGTTTCCGGACACAGGTATCTCTCTCTATATAAGTGAAGCAGGGATTCAGGATATCACAGATGTCTTCACTTGCTTCCTGCGAGTTCCTCTGTTAGAGGAGAAGAAGACACTCTCTCTCGTCTGAGGAACGAATCTGTGTGATTTCCTCCAATCTCAAGCCATGCTTTATAACATTATATTGCAGCGCTCGCCTTTAATCGCCCAGTAATATTTCTAAACCTCTCAGACATGTATTTTATGATTCCATAATAATCTTTTTGAGGATCTCGCGCTGAACGCGTGAATGCTGGTCCCGAACACCAGATTGCTTGGAAGCGTTCCCGACTCTGTTCATTGCGTCTTTATCTCCCTTTACTCCTTTCTGAGTACTTGAACCGCAAAGCGTTTCTCTAAACTGTAACGATTAATTTCCTTGAAATGACATTTAATTAAATAATTCCAGGCCCAGCTGCCTCTGTTCTGTTAGCTTGAAGACGGGCCTCGACTACGCTGCGCTACATCCTGCTTTCCTTCCATTGTTTACCAGTGAATTAAAAAGATATTCCAATTTACTTAGAAAATGGGAGTTCTGTACTTGTTAAACCCCGTAGATGCAGACCAATATGTTTCCTGGTTAATGAGACGCTGAGTTGAACACACTATGAAATTTAAAGGTCAATAAAGGAGTGATTTAGCACAAGAAGATCCCGGCCGCTGCGGCTTTGAACCCTCTTATATGGACATAAGGACACACCCTTTTCGCTGTGTTAACCCTTCGCTGTGTTACCCTTCGCTAACCTTTGGCTGGTTAGCATGATTGCGTTTTCATGTTACTGTTCAGTACGTATGCGCAGCAGAAACAATGCATCAGTCGCATCAAATTTGAAAAAAAAGTAACTGAACTTTATATGTCACCATTCTGACTTTTCGAAACACTTTACAATAAGGTTCATATAGTTAATGTATTACAAACATGAACTAACCTTGAGCAATCCATTTTACTGTATTTTGTTAATCTTTGTTAATGTGAGTTAATAAAAATACAGCTGTTCATTGTAGTGCAAGTTATTTCACAGTGCATAATTAATGTTATAACAAGATTTGAATAAAGTATTATAAATGTTGAAATTACCATTAACAAAGCTTAATACAATCTGTATATGTCTGCTTAACGAGGTAGTTAACTAAATGTTAACTAACAAACCTTTTTTGTAAAGTGTTTACCACGCGGACTTTTCTCGTAGAATTGCAAGTTATATCTCACAAATCAGAGAAAAGTTGCACTTACCTTTTTTTTATTTTGTGATGGAAACAAGATACTATAATCCATGACATTATTAATAAGCATGTATAATTTCCCTAGTGGGCTTTCAGAAATAATCTTTAAAAACGCATGCAAATTGTATTTGTATTTTTTTTTTAAATTTATTCTGTCATAAAATCACATCTGTATCTGTGACTCTAGACTGATGATGTCGGGCACTAGTAGGGAGACCATTGTAAAGGTTGTATCAATCTCAATATCCCTTCTAGTTCTGGTATGTGCACGGAAACTTCCTCCTTAAAAAGTCCCCCAATGCACGTGAACACCAGCGGAGCGTCGATTTGCACTATGTTCCCTTAATGAATTCAAAGCACAAAACACACCAGTTTCTACAAACGTACAAAAATAACCAGTAGTAACGTTGCGTCGTCTTCTATGCAGGCCATCAATATCGAAGATGACGTCACTTCCTAGATGGGTTGTTTGGAATTTTGAGGCAGCCGTGCTGTCGACGGCCAGTGAAGGGGCTGTGAAGCCCAATCCGGAGCCACATGTTCGGCCGCAGTCGGGACATGTGAGTGCTGAGTCTGGGATGGTGTAGTCGTGGGCTGGTGCGCTTGGTGTCCTGGCCTGGTGGAGCACAGTTCTGTGTTGGGCGCCCTGTGATTCGATAAGTTGGGCCCCAGATCGCATGTCAGAACTCCATGACTACGTTTGGCAGCTGTTGTTTTCCAGGACTCCAGGGTTATGCCACGGCTTTCAGGGTCCCCTTTGAGGTGTCCTTGGTTAGTGACCCCTGAACTGCCCCAGGTCTCCTGGTTGCTGCTTATATCTGCTGCCCCTAGAGGACTCTGCCGGGGATGGCGAATGGGAGGGCAACATGTCCAACCCATTCAGTTCCGCTAGCCTGAATCGACTCCATGCAGCTGGAGTTGGTGCGTGTAAGGATTTCCGTGGTAGGGGGATTTTGTCCTTTCCGGCCTGGGGAGATGCAACTGCCTGGGAGACGGACACTTTTGGAGAATGGTACGAGATCTTTATTAACAAAACTCGAGATCGAAGTCTACCAAAGCGGAAGGGTGAGATTTATGCGTGACTGATCCGTTGTCTAATGAGGCAGGTGTGGCGTTAGGCTGGCTTCCAAAGGTAGCAGAAGTGCTGAACAACCTAACTGGTGTGCCAGGGTGTGGGGGCAGGGGCCGGTGGTCTTGCAAATGTTGCTCTGTCTTTTGATGTTGACTTGTAGGCCACAAGCGTGAATAGAGTGCATACAACATCCCGTGTGTGCTGCATTGCAGTAGGGCTGTGGGCTAGAGGGCACCGTCATCAGCGTATTGCAGTTCAGAAACTGATGAACTTAGTGTACGGCTTGCAGGCAGCGGGGGTTAAGAGTTCCTGTCCAACGAAACTGTAGCAAACCCCCTCGTTCAGGGGCTAAGGGCGTTGCTGGAGAGAGGGGGACTGAGGTTGAAGATCACTGGAGCCAGTTACACACCCCTGTTTCAGTCCTACCTGCACAGAAAGGAAGGGGGATTGAGATTTACCCACAATCACACGAGCCTGCATGCCAATGGGATGGAACTGTTGTGGATGTCTCAGACATTTTGGTGGCAACCCCAAACTGCCCAGAATGACCCAAAGGACTTGCAGTCAATGGTGTTTTGAAAGCCTTTTTCCAGGTTGTATGAAGCAATGAAAACAGGTCTTTGTTCTTTTCTCTGGCCTTCTCACTGCAAATTTGCGCAGGACAAAGATCATTCCGGAGCTGAACCGAACAGTCCCTCCTGAAGGCCCGCACTTTGAACTTAGGAAAATGATCCTTTCTGTGAATGTTCTGGGTAAGGACTGAACCGCATGACCCACGTTAATGGTCCCCTTCCACAGAGACAGGGATGTGCCAGGAACTGTTTGACAAATGGACTTGTCACCCTTTTTCTTGTGGATGGAAACAAAGTGTGATCTTTCCAACCTTGTGAACAGATTTTTGTTTCCATATTATCTGAATGAGTTTGGTGGAGGTTTTTGGTGACATGGAACGAAGAGGATAATCAGAGTCATCAGTGTCCATGTGAGCTGACTTACCAGTGCCCTAAACTATCCAAACACTGATCGTTGAGCTAGTGTAATCAGGCCTTTCTCTGCCGGCAAGTCAAGTCAAGTCACCTTTATTTATACCGCGCTTTTCATACAATACAGATTGTATAAAAACAAAGCAGCTTCACAGTGATAACATGAAAATAATACCAACAAAGTTTTTAGTTTCTAGAGAAAATTGCGTCATCTCCTCCTAAGTAGGAGAATCAAGAATAATTGTTGAATATTTAAATGTCCCCTACAAGCAATCCAAAAGCCAGAACAAGCAGCAGAACCTAAACTTTGAACGGTTTGCCCGTAAAAGGAAGGTTGCATGTCAGTTTTTTAAATATCGTCTTCTTAAATCTCATGATATTCTCTCTGGCTTTTAATTAAGATTAGTTTGAAGGGTTTATGTTGAAGTTTCTGATTGTATTTTATTTAAAAGTGTTTATATTTTTGTATGCTGCCTGTTTTCCTTTAATACCATTTCATTGAAATGCTCAACATTAGTTGTTACAGAGCCCTGATGCTTTTATATGTACTATAGAAATCCATTTTGACTCGACTGACATAACTTGACTGATTGGAGACGCACTCTAGTTAGCAACGCTTGAAATGATACGCATCGTTAAGTTTGTGATTCTGATCATTTCACTTCCAGTTCTTTGTCACATGTGGGTACAGAGTATTCCAGTGCACATGAGCGGTGCGCTAACGTCCCTCACACATCTGGCTGCAGGTGTGTGTGTGTTGTGTTGGTGCTGGAATAAGTCGCATCTCTTACGGGTATGCCAGGCAGCGAGCGCAGGTCACTCTCTCTCTCTCTCTCTCTCCTCTCCTCTCTCTCCTCTCTCTCCCTCTCTGTCTCTCTCCCCTCTCTCTCCTCCCCCTCTCTTTCTTTCGCTTTCGCTCATCTCCCCATCTCCCTCCCTCTCTGTCTCCTCTCCCCTCTCTCTCTCCCCTCTCTTTCTTTCTCTTTCTCTCTATCTCTTCCTCGCGCCTCCCTCTCTCTCCCGTCTCTCTTGCTCTCTCTCCCTCTCTCTCCTCTCCCTCTCTCTCCCTCCTCCCTCCTCTCTCCTCTCTCTCCTCCCTCTCCACTCTCTCCCTCTCTCTCTCTCTCTCCCTCTCTCTCTCTCCCTCTCTCACCTCTCTCTCTCTCTCCCCTCCTCTCCCTCCTCGCTCCGCCTCTCCTCTCTCCCTCTCTCTCTCTCCCTCTCTCTCCCATCTCCTCTCTCAACTCCCGCTCTCTCCCTCTCTCTCTCTCTCCCTCTCTCGCCTCTTCTCCTCTCCCTCTCTCTCCTCTCTCGCTCCCCCTCTCTCTCTCTCCCTCTCTCTCCCCCCTCCCTCCCCCCCCTTCCCCTATCCTCCCTTCCCCCCCCCCCTTCACCCCTTCCCACTCCTTCCTTCGTCCCCCTCTTCTCCCTCCCCTTCTCCCCCCTGCCTTCTTCCCCATTCCTCTCTGTCTCTCTCTTTCTAACGCCCATCCTCTCACTTCTATTTCCTCCTCATGAGTTGGGTGGCTCTCCTCCCCCCCCCCCCCCACCTCCCCTATCCCCTCTCCCCTCCCCTTCCCTCCCTTTCTTCCACCCTCCCTTATCCCCCCTCGCCTTCGACCCACCCCTCCCCCCCCCCCCCTCCCCCCCCCTCTCCCCCTTTCTCCTCACCTGAATCCCTCTCCTTCCTACCCCCCCCTTCTCTCACCTCTCTCTATCTCTCCCCTCCTCCTCCCCTATCCCCTTTCCCTGCCTGTACCTTTCCGTTTCCCCGTAGGGTCCCTCCCGAGGGCTCCCCCCACCCCCTCTCCCCTCCCCCCGACCCCCCCCAAAAAAGAAAGGGGGGGGTGGGGGGGGTGGGGGGGGGGGGGGGGGGAAAAAAATATGGGGGTAAAAAAAAAAAAAATAAGTGGGTGAAAAAAAAAGCCAACCAAACCCTTTTGTCCCTGAGGAAAAGGAAAAGGAGAAGGGGGAATAAAGTTATGTTGTTTTTTTTTTGTGTTTTTTTTTTTTTTTTTATTTTTTGTTGGTGTTTTTTGTTGTGTTTTGGTTTGGTTTTTTTGGGACCCCATCGATTCCAAACCGGGGAAATCTCTCGGGGGGACCCAGCACACGAACCCACCATAGTATTTAACAAAATTAAAAATACCAGTTTTTTTGATATTATTTAAATTAATAAAAAAAATTTTTTTAAAAAAAATTTTTTTTAATTTTATAAAAATTAAAAATTTGTGGGTAACATTTATTTTTTTATTTAATGAAAGAAAAAAACAGTTATCGCAAAAAATGGAGAGGCGAGATGGTGAGAGAGAAAAGCGATTTGTTCTGTATTTAAAATTCACTTTACCTTCAACAACCTTCCCACCCTGTATATTTTTTATAATACAGGGGATCTTAAGAAGACCATTTTTTTTTTTTTTTTAATTTTTTGTTTTATTTTTTATTTTTTTATTTTTTTTTATTTTTTTTTTTTTATTTTGATTTTTTATTTATTTTGTTTATTTATTTTTTTAATTTTTTTTTATTATTTTTTTTTTTTTTTTCTTTTTTTTTTGGGTTTATCTTTTTGTATGCATCCTTGATCCTTTAAACCAAGTTCAATTGATATCTCAACAATTATTGTACAGCACTGAAGGCTTATTAAATGAACTATATAAATCTAATTTGACATTTCTTGGAATGGCCCTTTAAAAAAATTACTTTTTTTTTTTGTGTTTTTTTTTTAATAATTTTTTTTTTTTGTTAATATATTTTTTTTGGTTGGTATTTATTTTTTTTTTGGTGGGTTGTTTGTTTGGGTTTTTTTTGGTGTTTTTGGTTTGGTTTGTTGTTTGTTGTGAGGGGTGAAAAAGTAAAAAAAATTAAAATAAAAAAAAAATAAAGATAAAAAAAATTAAAAAAAATTTTAAAAAATTTAAAAAAAAACAAAACGTAATATTAAAAATAAAAACAAAATATAAAAAAAATTTTTTTAAATAAAATTAAAAAAAATAAAAAAAAATAAAAAAAGACATGATTAAAAAAATTTTAAAATATAAACAATTAAAAGGGAAAATTAAATTTAAGCAACCACCCCAAAAAAAAAAAGGCCATTTTTTTTTTTGTTTTTGTGAGTGGAAAGGGGGGAAATTATGTGTTTTAATAATTTTTAAATAGTTTGATTTTTATTTTTTTATTTTTTAATTTTATTATTGTTTTTTTTAAATTTTTTTTTTTTTTAAAAAACCAGATCCCCTAAAAAAAACAAAAAACAAAAAAATAACATTTGTTCTTTCTTCATAAAAAAAGATTAGAAAGAAAAAAATTTACCTTTTTTGTTTCTAAAAATAAAAAAAAAAAAAAATGGGGGATTTTACCAAGTTGGTGCTTACCATTGGGTTTTTTGTAAAGCAAAAGTGGGCAAGTTGGTTTTTCAAAAATTTTAATTATTAACAAAAAAAAAAAAACGATAAGTATTTATTTCGGAAGGAAAGCGAAAACAAAGGAAGGAAAAAAAAAAAAAAAAAAAACCGGCCCATGTTTTTTTTTAGGGGAAAAAATAATAGGGGGAGAGAGCTACCCCAGGGGGGATTGAGATTTTTTTATGTTGATGATTATTTTAATCCCCAAAGAGGGGGGGAGGGGGGCGGGGGGGTGGGGTGGGGGGAAAGGAGCGAAGCACCGATCCATCAATTAATACATACATTAAACCTTGTAGTTGTGTAAGTCTAAAAGCCCATTTTTGTTTGTAATCAATTTTAGGTTTTAATATTGTAATGTAGTATGGAAATCCTGAAACACCTGTGTACCCAACACCCCCCCTCCTCTATTCCCTCCCCGGGGGCAAAAGAAAGAAAAGACCCAAATGGGGGGGGGGGCAGGGAATGGGGGAAAAAAGGGAAAAGGGTAGGGGCAAAAAAGGTAAAGAAAAAAAGTAGCGAGGGGGAGAGGGGGGGGGAAGTAAAACCTTCTCCTGCAATTTTGCGCAGACAAAAGAGGAGGGGAGAGTCAGGGAAGGTGGGAAAAAGGTAAAGGGGGAAGGGGAAGGGGGGGGGGAGTGGGGGCTCCCCCCTTCCTTTTTCCCTTTTGTTGGCTCAAAAAAAAAATTTTTTTTTGATTTTTGATTTTTTTTTTTTGGGGGGTTTTGGTTATTTTTGGGGTTTTGTGTTTGGTTCGGCCAAAAAAAAACGAAAAAAAAAAAAAACAAAAAAAAGACGAAACAAGTAAAAAAAAAAAGAAAAAACAAAACCAAAAAACAAAACTCCCTTTTTTTCGGGGAGTCGGAGGAAGCAAACACATCCATGACCACGGGGTAAGGGGGGATATAAATACCCCCACTCACCCGAGCCTGCATGTCCCATGAGCAAACTGTTGTGGGCTGTCCAGACATTTAGGGGCACCCCAACAACTCCCGAATGACCCCAAGGACTTGCAGTCAATGGTGATGACAGCCTTATCCTTTATCCGAGGTTGATGAAGGCCATGAAACAGTCTTTGTTCCTGTTCTCTTGCAACCTCCCTGCAATTTGCGCAGTACAAAGCACAAGTCGGTAGGCGGAACCGTTCCTCCAGAAGCCCGCATCTGTGACTAAAAGATCCTTTCTGTGATTTTCTGGGTAAACTGACACCGCATGACCCACGTCACTTTATCCCTGCCACAGAGACAGGAAGTGCCAGACTGTTTACACAGATGGACTTGTCCACCCTTTTTCTTGTGAGTAACATTGTGTGAATCTATCCAACCTTGTGGAACAGTTTTTTTTGTTTCAATAATTATCTGAATGAGTTGTGGAGGTTTTTTTGGTGCCATGGAACGAAGGAGATAATCAAGTCATCAGTGTCCATGTGAGTGAGCCCCCCCCTTACAGTGCCCTAACTATCCTAACACTGATCGATAGCTAGTTAAGCAGCCATCTCTCGGCAAGTCAAGTCATGTCACCTTTATTTAATACAGCGCTTTTTTACAATACAGATTTGTATCAAAGCAGCTCACAGTGAATAACATGAAAATAATACAACAAAGATTGTTTCTAGAAGAAAATAAGCGTCATCATCACCGTAAGTAAGGACAGATACAATATTATTGTCGAATCTTTCAATGTCCCCTACTAAGCAAGCCAAAAGCCAAGACCACAGCAGAACCGAAACTTTGGAAACGGTTTTCCGCATAAATGAAGGTTGCTGTCAGTTTTAAATCGTCTCTTAATCTCATATATCTCTCTGGCTTTTAATTACAGATTTTAAGGGTTTTTATGTTGAAGTTTTCGTGATTGTATTTTATTTAAAGTGTTTAATATTTTTTGTATGCTGCCTGTTTTCCTGTTAACCTTTTCATTTGATATCCCTCAACATTTAGTGGTACAGCATGATCTTTTACATGTACTAATAGGGACATCCATTGTGACTCGACGGACATAACTTGACTGATTGAGACGCACTCTAGTAAGCAACGTCCTTGAAATGGTTTACCGCATCTTAAGTTTGTGATTCTGATCGATTTCACTTCCAGTTTCTTTGTCACATGTGGGATACAGTATTCCATTGCAACATGAGCGGGTGCGCTAAACGTCCCGTCACACATCTGGCTGCAGGTGGTGTGTGTTTGTGAGTGTGGGTGTGTGGATTATTCGCTCTCTTACGGTAAGCAGGGCGAGCGACGTCAGGTCTCTCTCATCTCCGTCTCCTCTCTCCTCATCTCTCCTCTCTCTCTCCTCCTCCCTCTCTGTCTCTCTCCCCTCTCTCTCTCTCCCCTCCGCTTTCTTCCACTTTCTCTCTATCCTCTCCCTCTCCCTCCCTCTCTGTCGTCTCTCCCCACACTCTCTCACCTCTCTTTCTTTCCTTTCTCACTATCTCTTCTCTCCCTCCCCTCTCCTCTCTCCCTCTCTCTACTCTCCCTCTCTCCTTCTCTCTCTCTCTCTCCCTCTCTCTCCCTCTCTCCCTCTCTCTCCTCACTCTCCCTCCTCTCTCTCCCTCTCTCCTCTCTCTCTCCCGCTCTCTCTCTCCCTCTCTCTCCTCTCCTCTCTCCCTCTCTCCCCTCGCTCTCTCCCCTCTCCTCCCTCTCACTCCCTCTCTCTCTCCCTCCCTCTCTCTCCCTCTCTCTCTCTCCCTCTCCTCCCTCTCTCTCTCTCCCTCTCTCTCCCTCTCTCTGCTCTCCCTCATCTCACTCTTCCCATGCTCTCTCTCTCTCCCTCTCTCCCCCTCTCTCGCTCCTCGCCTTCTCTCTCTCTCCTCTCTTCTCACACCTCTGCCTCCTCTCTCTCTCTCCCCATCTCTCCCCTACCTCTCGCTCTTTCTCTCCCTCCCTCTTCTCATCTTTCTCTCCCTCCCTCTCTCCTCCCTCCCTCTCTCTCCCTCCCTCTCCTCTCTTCTCTCTCCCTCCTCTCTCTTCCCTCCCTCTCCTCCCTCTCCCTCCCTCTCCTCCCTCTCCCTCTCCCTCCTCTCTCCCCTCTCCCTCCCTCTCCCTCCCCTCCCTCTCCACTCTCTCCCCTCCCTCTCCCTCTCCCACCCTCTCTCCTCTCTCTCTCTCTTCCCTCTTCCCGCTTCCCTCTCCCTCTCCCATCCCGCTCCCTCTCCCTCTCCTCCTCTCCCCCCTCTCCCTCTCCTCCCTCTCCCTCTCTCTCCCGCCCTCTCTCTCTCTCTCTCTCTCTCCCGCGCCTCTCTCTCGCTCTCCCTCTTCCTCTCCTCTCTCTCAATCTCTCTCTTCTCTCTCTCCCCACCCTCCCTCCCCTCAGTCTCTCTTTCTCTCCCTCCCTCCCTCTCTTTTCACTCCCTCCCTCCTCTCTTTCTCTCCCTCCCTCCCCTCCTCTCTCTCTCTCTCTCTTCATCTCTCTCTGACTCTGTTTTCATCCCCTGGGACCGCGAGCGAGGCGAGCTTTATGACGAGGAAACAGCGCAGGCGGAGCATGTGTTCTCCTCAGGCACTTGTGCAGCTGTGAGAGTTTGATTATGTCATTCTCAAACTCGCTGGGATTTCAAAATGCTACATTTAATGAAACGCAGGGTCGAATCGACACAGCGATGCAGAAATGGTTTCGTGTAGAGCTCAATTTGAGAACAAGACGCCTATTAAAGTTCAGTTACACAAACAGATCCTGACTATGAGATTGTTACGGCCACCAGTTATTGGTGCTCGACGTGTTTCTCCAGTTAGCGGAGCTACATATTCTGCAGACACACAGCGTCATTAAAGGGGACATATCATGAAAATCTGACTTTCCCCGTGTGTAAGTGCTATAATCGGGTCCTGGTGCTTCTACCAACCCAGAAAACATGAAAAGTGAAATCCAGTAACTGTGTTCTGGTGAGTCTTTCTCTGCAAGCGTGTCAAAAAATAAGCCGATCAGATTTCGCTCTCCTTCTGCCGTATGAAGAGGATCTTTTTATAATATTATCGGCCCTTAATCTGCACGTTTACACACACCAGCCGACATTTGGTTCACAAGTGCCACCAGTTGTAACGCACTGTCAGAAGATCCAGCAGAGCCTGAAGCTGTTGTGTGGTTGAGCACAGACGAGCACTAAACACTATTGACCAGAACATGTCACCGCTGTCTTATAAACACCTCAGGAACTGTGCACACTTGTGTTGAAGTAAACATGAGGATGAGATGGTCAGTGTAACTCCACAACAACTACATAAATGTCTCCACTAACATTCAGAAACGTGTAAAAGTGAAGCTCTGAGTCTCTGTAAGGCTGCACTCGCTACTGGTTATTCTGGGATTCTGGATGAGTGAGATTGGCCCGGTTTTGTTATTTCCGGAGTTTCTGAAGCTTGTGTGAAGACTCCGCCCTCTTCTGGACGGAGGAGGAGCTGCAGCTTATTTGCATTTAAAGGGACACACAAAAACTGCATGTTTTTGGTCACACCCAAAAGGGGGCAAATTTGACACGCTATAATAAATGACCTGGGGAATATTTTGAGCTGAAATTTCACAGACACCTTCTGGGGACACTGGAGATTTATATTAAATCTTGTGAAAAGGGGCATAAGTCACCTTTAAGAGTGTCTGGAGCTGATGGAGGGATGAAGTGTGTGTACGAGCGTCAGGGCTCCAGCTGGCCGATGCTCAGTGTTTGAGCAGGAGAATAATGACAGCAGGTGTATGGGCTTTGATCGGCCCTCCAACACCCCGGCCTGAAACCCGATCTCCGGCTGGAGGGTGTGTGGGCCCCGGGGCGGGTGCGGGTCCGAGAGCTCTGATCTCTGTTCACAGCTCACACACCCTCACAGAAACACACTGGTCCTGTTCTCCTAACAAACCTTCCTCGTCCGACTGAAAAAACTATTATGCGTGTCATTTGACCGCTATGAATTTCCTTTGTAGTATATTTCACATAAAGACACTGAATTAAATGAATTTAGATTAAAGTATATTCTCAAAACTAGTAGTGAGACTCGTAAACCAGACCTGTGATGTGGGTTATGTCGTAAAGTATTCTGAATGTTCTGATTCAATCTGACCTCTGACCTGTAATGCCTGAATCATAATCATAATCACACACTGTTGGTTCATTGTCCAGAGCAGGACTGAGACTGAGCGAGGGTGTGAGGGTGTGAGTGTGTGAGTGTGTGTGTGAGTGTATCAGAGTGTGTGTGTGTGTGTGTGTGTGTGTGTGTGTGTGTGTGTGTGGGTGTGTGTGAGAGTGTGTGTGTGAGAGTGTGTGTGTGAGAGTGTGTGTGTGAGAGTGTGTGTGTGAGAGTGTGTGTGTGAGAGTGTGTGTGTGAGAGTGTGTGTGAGAGTGTGTGTGAGAGTGTGTGTGAGAGTGTGTGTGAGAGTGTGTGTGAGAGTGTGTGTGAGAGTGTGTGTGAGAGTGTGTGTGAGAGTGTGTGTGAGAGGGTGTGTGA
>CM060631.1:117500-137500 GCA_030578275.1 Meda fulgida | reverse complement strand
ATCCAGACCACACCCACTACATCCACTACATCCAGACCACACCCACTACATCCAGACCACACCCACTACATCCAGACCACACCCACTACATCCAGACCACACCCACTACATCCAGACCACAACCACTACATCCAGACCACACCCACTACACCCAGACCACACCCACACCCACTACATCCAGACCACACCCACTACATACATGTGTGCTCAAATGTAAGAAAGTATTAAGTGTTGTGTGAAAGTTCAGCAACAGCAGAAGGTAATGAACAGTCCTTATCATTATAAAACAAGTGTGTGTGTGTGTTCTCTCACTCAGTTCCTCAGGGTTGTTGAGAGTCCTTCACTTTGTCCTGTGTCATGAGCTCAAGGACTGTGTGTGTGTGTGCGTGTGTGTCTGTGTCCTACTTTGGCTTTTGAAAGGTTAAAGTCTTGTTTCTATTATGTGTCTCTTAACGCTGTAGTCAAACTGTGTGTGTTTTGAGTTCTTTTGTAATGAGTGTGTGTGAGCGGTTTGTGAGTTCTTATGAGTAATTATGGGTTCTGTTTGAAGCGGCCTGTAAAACAGCAGCTCTGGAGCTCCACACAGAGAGTGTGTGTGCAGTAAGAGCTCCATCGCTGGCTGGTAAGTTCAGTAGGAGCTGCGGCTCATTTCAGTCAGGAGAGTGTTTGTGTGAGTGAGAGAGAGAGAGAGAGGTAAGGTTGGGTTAGTTGGCTGGTAAACGGTAGTTGTGTGAGTGTGTGTGTGTGGGGGGAGGTGGTCCACAGTGCCAGTCTCTCCTGCTCATTTTTAAAGTTGTTTGTTTGACACATTCTGGCCTTAATTTCCTGCTGCACTTACAGCTGTGCGGACTCCCATCATGCACTGGTATGTGACCCATGATGCACTGCTCTGTGGCCCATCATACACTGCTCTGTGACCCTCTCGTTTCACTGTGACATCACTGCCCCCCTGTGGCCACTTCCGGAGTTCTGCGGAACACGTGTGTGTGTGTGTGTGTGTGTGTGTGTGTGTGTGTGTGTGAGTGAGTGTGCGTGTGTGTGACAGTGAGATGACACTGCTCTGTTCTGTGGGCGTCTCTGCAGCTTGGCTCTCTCTCTGCACAGGAACGTGCGGGTGAGGGAGTCCTGTGTTCACTGTCTCTAAAGGGCTCAGCGTAAACCTCCTCGCTTCTGCTCGCTCTCTAAATAAATAATTACAAAAGCCCATCGAACAGAGACGTCAAACACATGGAGGGTCGTTCTCTACTCAAATAAACCAACACAGTCTCTCTCTCTCTCTCTGTCTCTCTCTCTCTCACTCTCACTCACTCTCTCTCACTCACTCACTCTCTCTCCCTCTCTCTCTCTCTCTCTCACACACACTATGTCTCTCTCTCACTCTCTCTCCCTCTCTCTCACACTATATCTCTCTCCCTCTCTCTCACTATATCTCACTCTCCCTCTCTCCTCTCTCTCTCTCTCTCCCTCTCTCACTCACTATATCTCTCTCTCTCCCTCTCCCTCTCTCTCACGCTCTCTCACTATATCTCTCTCACACTATCTCACTATCTCTCTCTCACTATCCATCACTCCCGCTCTCTCTCTCCCCCTCTCTCACGCTATCTCTCTCTCTCTCTCTCTCTCTCTCTCTCTCTCTCTCTCTCTTTCTCTTTCTCTCTTCACGCGTCTAAGTCCACCACTGCCCCTGTCCCACGCGTCTAAGTCCACCACTGCCCCTGTCCCAGGCTGCCCCTGTCCCACGCGTCTAAGTCCACCACTGCCCCTGTCCCAGGCTGCCCCTGTCCCACGCGTCTAAGTCCACCACTGCCCCTGTCCCAGGCTGCCCCTGTCCCACGCGTCTAAGTCCACCACTGCCCCTGTCCCAGGCTGCCCCTGTCCCACGCGTCTAAGTCCACCACTGCCCCTGTCCCAGGCTGCCCCTGTCCCACGCGTCTAAGTCCACCACTGCCCCTGTCCCAGGCTGCCCCTGTCCCACGCGTCTAAGTCCACCACTGCCCCTGTCCCAGGCTGCCCCTGTCCCACGCGTCTAAGTCCACCACTGCCCCTGTCCCAGGCTGCCCCTGTCCCACGCGGCTAATCCACCACTGCCCCTGTCCCAGGCTGCCCCTGTCCCATGCGGCTAAGTCCACCACTGCCCCTGTCCCACGCGGCTAAGTCCACCACTGGCTAAGTCCACCACTGGCTAAGTCCACCACTGCCCCTGTCCCACACTGCCCCTATCCCAGGGGGCTAAGTCCACCACTGCCCCTATCCCAGGGGGCTAAGTCCACCACTGCCCCTATCCCACACCGCCCCTGTCCCACGCGGCTAAGTCCACCACTGCCCCTGTCCCACGTGGCTAAGTCCACCACGACCCCTGTCCCACGTGGCTAAGTCCACCACTGCCCCTGTCTCACGTGGCTAAGTCCACCACTGCCCCTGTCCCACGTGGCTAAGTCCACTCCATATCAGCTTGTATTGATGATATAAATGCTTGGATGACCAGTACTTTTCTCAAACTCAACACTGATAAAACAAATCGTCTTCTTATTGGTTCACCTCAAATTACATCCCGTTTCTGTGTTGACAATACTTCATGACTTGACTACTGCAATTCTCTTTTCTATGGCTTACCCAATTCATCAATAAATGAATTGGGTAAGCTTCACTTAAACTTAAACCGAAAACTTCACTTCACTTCCGGAAGTATGGCGGCGGGTGTATCTGGCATTTTGATCTCGGTTTTAACGTTTATTATTTTTGTAATTTGTGTCCATCTAGTGTAGTTTTTACTGATAAGAAGTGTTGTTTTATTTTTTTACCTGAAGAATGTTGCGATGTGGTTCCTATTGGTTACGGACAAAGTATTATTTATTCCCTTTTACATCTACATTCGTCCAGGCCCTCAATCTCTAAACACCATCCCAACGCCGGAAAGTTCATTATCATCTTATGCTTGTTATTGTCGGGGGACATTCACCCATGTCCAAGTCCTAATGGGCTAAATTGTTCTGACTGGAACGAGGGTCGAGTTTTGGACTCCGGATCTAACTTGTCTGTACGTAACGTCGCTTTCGAACAGGTACGAGCGACAAGCAGTGAGATGGAGCTAAATATTAGCATGTCTAATAACATACCTTACCTTTGCATGGATGATGGCTTGGATGGGATGGGTGCTGAGTCGGCTACGGGAACCAGCTTGGAGATGGATTCTTGGAAGGATGAGCTATTCGTAGATGAACACGGAGAAGATACCGGGTTTCGAAGGGGCGTTGAGGACGTAAAGGACTCGGTTAGGGTTAGAGAGATTCCATCATTAAATGGTTTGATAGGTTCCTTCGAGGACTATTTTAACTTAAAAGTTTAAAAAACATTTTTTATTAAAGTGCTCACGGAAGAGATGAGTTTTTGTGCCTCGCTGTGATGGTACCACGAGTCGTCGCTCATTGACCGATCGTAGGCTTCTGGTAGGGATGTAGACTCGTAGGAGCGAGTGAAAGTAGGATGGAGCTGACCCTGTGGTCGATCAGTAAGCAAGCGTCAATGCCTTGAACTTGATGCAAGCAGCGAGTGATAGCCAGTGTAGAGAGATGAACAGAGGAGTGACGTGGGCCCTTTTGGGCTCGTTGATGACCAGACCAGCTCAGACTATTATAGCTAGTTCTGATCACCCTCTGTTGGAGGAATTTGTTCTTCTCCCCTCTGGGAGAAGACACAGATTGCCTAAAATAAAAACCAACAGATACAAATTTTCCTTTGCACCTACGGCAATTAATGCCCTAAATTTGTACTGAGCTTGAGTTGTTGCTTAAAACGATAGATTTGACCATTTCAACGATAGGCTACCATTTCAACTGCTGAGTACTTGTAGACAAACAAAAATGGCTGTTCTTATTTTTGTTTATGTTTCATGTATGTTTGTCTTTTCTTTTTTTTTTTTTAACCCTATTGCAAATTAAATTTCCCCGGGTGGGAAAATAAAAACTGAACAGAACAGCTGCAGCATTCTGGTTCATTTGTAGAGGTTTAGTTGCACATGATGGAACAGCCAGAAGAGCATTGCAGTAATCAAGCCTAGAAATGACCAGGGCCTGGACGAGAAGTTGTGTTGCATGCTCAGTTAGGAAAGGCCTGATCTTCCTGATATATTCAATACAAGATACTCCTTATCACATTCAAAGCACTCCATGGCCTTCCCCCAACTATATTTTTGATCTCATCCATAGCTACTCCCCAGTTAGATCTTCACTTAGATCTTCTGATACCGGTCTGCTGGCGATCCGTAGGCACAAACTATCATCGTTTCGTGGAAGGGCTTTTTCTACCTCTGAATTCTATTGTAATTGATTTTTTTTTAATTTACATCTCATCCCTCTTAAATTTCAGCCAAAAATTATCTTTCTGTCATCATTTCATGTCGTTCCAAACCTGTACGACTGGTTTTCTTTTGATATTTGAAGAACTGAACAACACCGAACCCCATTGACTTTCATAATACGGACAGAAAAACACTGAAGAAAGAAACTCACACAGGTTTGGAACGACATGATGGGAGGAAGCGCTGACAGAATGATGATGTCCTTTAAATCTCTGCTGATTTGCTCATGGTTAATGCTTGTGTTTGCCGGGAACAGGCCTTCAACTCTAAACCCCTTTGTGTGTGTGTGTGTGTGTGCGTGTGCGCGCGCGCAGTCGTAGTCGCAGGTGTGTGGCATTGACTTCAGACCGCATGAATCTCCTCCGCTGCTTGTTTACAGACGACTCCTGAAATTACAGGCATTACTCTGACAGTTGATCGTCCTCGCTGGCTTCTCTCTCTCCGCACATCAAACACTCGTCCCCCATACGGCTGGTCTTCAAGGACCGCAAAGGCTTTGATGTGTGTGTGTGTTTATGATAGCGGAGCCGGAGCGCTGGGCCCGAGCCATTATAGGAAGAAGCTCTTGGATTGCAGGTGGCCTGGACGCTCTGTTTGTGTGTGTTTCTGTGCGTTATCTCACACACGGCCTCTTAAAAGCCATAAAGTTCTTTTAATAGAGCTCTTAAAGGAAGAGAAGGACTGCGGAATGCAGGATGTTGAGCATGAGCCTTTAATGCCTTTAACACAACTCCTCACGCAGTTAATCATTAGTGATGGGGGAAGCTGATTGGCTCTCTCTCACACACACACACACACACACACACACACACACACACGCACACGCGAGCGCCTGCGGCCCGACACACATGATCCCGGACGCTTCTAAAGCCCTTCTGGAAGTGGTGGAGCTCATCAGCCTGCGCTCGTATCGGTGATTGAGGCGTTCTGACTTACGCCGGAGAATTCCCGGTAAATCCCGCAGGAATGGGAGCCATTACATGACCTCAGTGCTGAACTGAGGAAAGAAGATCGGTTAACAACTGGAGGCTGAAGTTTCATGGACGTTTATTGAAGAAAAATGTTATTTTTGGCTGCATATCAGATGCTTTGTGCTTTTGTATGAAGTGGTGGGCTGTGTGTGTGTGTGTGAGAGATGCAGTAATACACACTAAAAGGCAGGTTGAGCTAATTGATGTTCTTCTCAGTGGAAAACGAGAGTGAACGTTGTTTGACGCAGCATCTAAACCCCAGGCCGTGTGTGTGTGTGTATATGTGTGTGTTGTAGGTGCGGTGCTGTTGGTGAGCGTTCAGGGCATCGCTGTCAATGTGGATCCGGTTCTGTCCTCCTGGCTGCTGTTCCAACCTCAGAGAAGCAGCAGCAACAGACCGACTCAACAGGTACGTCTGTCTCTCTGTGTGTGTGTGTGTGTGTGTGTGTGTGTGTGTGGAGTTACTGATGCTGAGTGATGCTTGCAGGTTTCCATGGTGATGAAGAAGAGGAGGGAGGATGAAGCATCTGTTGGCAGCACACCACTAACCAAACAACCTAGTAACCAGGCATCAGACTACACTAGCAGCCCTGTGAAGACCAAGACTGTGACAGGTACTTACTCTCTCACACACACACACACACACACACACACAAACACACACGCGCATACACTCTCACACATACAGTGAGAGGAGTGTGTGTGTGTGTGAGGGGCGTGTGTGAGAGGAGTGTTTGTGTGTGTGTGTGAGGAGTGAGGAGTGTGTGTGAGGAGTCTGTGAGTGGTGTGTGTGAGGAGCGAGTGTGAGGGGCGTGTGAGAGGAGTGTGTGTGTGTGTGTGAGGAGTGTGTGAGGAGTCTGTGAGTGGTGTGTGTGAGGAGCGTGTGTGTGAGGAGCGTGTGTGTGAAGAGCGTGTGTGTGAAGAGCGTGTGTGTGAAGAGCGTGTGTGTGAGGAGCGTGTGTGTGTGAGGAGCGTGTGTGTGTGAGGAGCGTGTGTGTGTGAGGAGCGTGTGTGTGTGTGTGTGTGAGAGGAGCGTGTGTGTGTGGGTGTGTGTGTGAGAGGAGCGTGTGTGTGTGTGTGAGAGGAGTGTGTGTGAGAGGAGTGTGTGTGAGAGGAGTGTGTGTGTGAGGAGTGTGTGTGTGAGGAGTGTGTTTGAGGAGTCTGTGAGTGGTGTGTGTGAGGAGCGAGTGTGAGGGGCGTGTGAGAGGAGTCTGTGAGTGTGTGAGGAGCGTGTGTGTGAGGAGCGTGTGTGTGAGGAGCGTGTGTGTGAGGAGCGTGTGTGTGTGAGGAGCGTGTGTGTGTGAGGAGCGTGTGTGTGTGAGGAGCGTGTGTGTGTGAGGAGCGTGTGTGTGTGAGGAGCGTGTGTGTGTGAGGAGAGTGTGTGTGTGTGTGTGAGAGGAGTGTGTGTGTGAGTGTGTGTGTGTGGAGAGTGTGTGAGGAGAGTGTGTGAGGAGAGTGTGTGAGGAGAGTGTGTGAGGAGAGTGTGTGAGGAGAGTGTGTGAGGAGAGTGTGTGAGGAGAGTGTGTGAGGAGAGTGTGTGAGGAGAGTGTGAGAGGAGCGTGTGTGTGAGAGGAGCGTGTGTGTGAGAGGAGCGTGTGTGTGAGAGGAGCGTGTGTGTGAGAGGAGCGTGTGTGTGAGAGTAGTGTGTGTGAGAGGAGCGTGTGTGTGAGAGTAGTGTGTGTGAGAGTAGTGTGTGTGTGTGAGGAGTGTGTGGAGCTGCTTGAGATGGTTTGACCTTCACACTACAGATGTTGATCATTTCCAGAGTAATCAAAGGCCTCTCAGGGTCCATGCGTTACTGCAGTGTGGTTTTCATTAACAGAAACACAACACCGATCTGCGTGCACACACAAACACACACACACTAAAATTGGTCTTAACTCCACTTCCTTCTCTGGTCTTCCTGTAATTTATTATTTGATTTGTAAACACATACACCTTAGTGCGTGTGTATTTGTGTGTGCATGTGTTTTTGTGTACAGATGTGTGTGTTCCTGCAGCGGTTATGGACATGAAGAACAATTTTAACGTGTGTGTGTGTGTGTGTGTGTATAGAGTCGAGGCCTCTCTCTGTTCCAGTGAAGGTTTTTCCATCATCTGAAGAATGTGTTGTTAGTCCAGAGGAACACATGAAGAACCTGATAACACACACCTGGAACGCCGTCAAACACCTCACTCTACAGGTGTGTGTATGTGTGTGTGTGTGTGTGCATCTCGAATGAAACATGTCAAACGTCACTCAAATTATATTTCGCTTTAAATCTCATTGTTATGACGGATTAGTTTCGGTTAAGTTTGGTTTTAGTTGTGGCTCATTATCTATCATAGTAAAATCATGATTATTATCTGTTTGTGTGTGTTTGTGTTTGTGTGTATGTGTTTGTGTGTGTGTGTGTATATTTGTTTGTTTGTTTGTGTGTGTGTGCGTGTGTGTTTGTTTTGTTCATGTGTCTGTTTATTTGTTTTTGTGTTTGTGTGTGTGTGTGTGTGTGTGTGTGTGTGTGTTTGTTTGTTTGTGTGTGTGTTTGTGTGTTTGTGTGTGTGTGTTTGTTTGTTCGTGTGTGTGTGTGTGTGGTTCACACTGAGGTGTGTGTCGTTCTCTCCCTCTGTTCGAGCGATTGTGTCATGAGTTATTCTTATGTTATATTAGACTCGAGTGTGTTCAGTTGCTACCAAAACTGTAAGTGGATCTGCGCTAACAGAGAGGCTGTCGCCATGGAAAATCTCCTTAACGCAGGTCCGCTGCCGCACATTAATGAACAGGATATTTTCTGTGTGTGTGTTTGGTGTGGCTCACGGGACAAGAGCAGATGTGTGGTGATGAATTAAACCTTCTTCTCCGTCGTCAACATCAACTCAACACAAACTCTATTCACACTATATTCATCAGCACGTCCGCCTCTGAAACCACTTCACTTTTCATCAGTGGCCGGTTCCATAAACCGCTTCGACTAGTAACTCAAGTTAGTCATCTATTTTTTATCATAACATAACTGGCCATATCTTTACATAAAAATGGCTCAATTGAATCTGAAAAAGTAAGGGTCCGTTCACAGAATTTGTTTTTCCCATTCCACTGCACTGCTTTTCCAGGGTTTTTCTATGCAAATATGTGCTTGATGGACGTCTTTAACATCCGCCGTCTTTAACAACATTTTACGCAAGACACGGCACTCTAAAAACGTGGTGTGAGTTAAAGGTGACATATTATGCCCCTTTTCTCAAGATATAATATAAATCTCCGTTGTGTCCCCATAATGTGTCTGTGAAATTTCAGCTCAAAGTCCCCCCAGATCATTTATTATAGCTTTGTGAGTGTGTCTCTTTAAATGCAAATAAGCAGCAGCTCCGCCTCCGTCCAGAAGAGGGCAGAGTCTTCACACGAGCTTCAGAAACTCTGGGAATAACAAAACCGGCCAATCTCACTCATCCAGAATCCCAGAATAACCAGTAGCGAGTGCAGCCTTACAGAGACTCAGAGCTTCACTTTTACACGTTTCTGAATGTTAGTGGAGACATTTATGTAGTTGTTGTGGAGTTACACTGATCATCTCATCCTCATGTTTACTTCTATACAAGTGTGCACAGTTCCTGAGGTGTTTATAAGACAGCGGTGACATGTTCTGGTCAATAGTGTTCAGTGCTCGTCTGTGCTCAACCACACAACAGCTTCAGGCTCTGCTGGATCTTCTGACAGTGCGTTACAACTGGTGGCACTTGTGAACCAAATGTCGGCTGGTGTGTGTAAACGTGCAGATTAAGGGCCGATAATATTATAAAAAGATCCTCTTCATACGGCAGAAGGGGAGCGAAATATGATCGGCTTATTTTTTGACACGCTTGCAGAGAAAGACTCACCAGAACACAGTTACTGGGTTTCACTTTTCACGTTTTCTGGGTAGGTCGAAGCACCGGCACACGATTACAGCACTTACAGACGTGTTTCTGCAGGTGGAGCTGCAGTCGTGCTGTATGTGTGTTAACTGTGTGTGTGTGTGTGTGTTAACTGTGTATGTGTGTTAACTGTATGTGTGTTAACTGTGTGTGTGTGTGTTAACTGTATGTGTGTTAACTGTATGTGTGTTAACTGTGTGTGTGTTAACTGTGTGTGTGTTAACTGTGTGTGTGTTCCCGTAGGTGGAGCTGCAGTCGTGTTGTGTGTGATAACTGTGTGTGTGATAACTGTGTGTGTGTTAACTGTGTGTGTGTTAACTGTGTATGTGTGTTAACTGTGTGTATGTGTGTTAACTGTGTGTGTGTGTGTTAACTATATGTGTGTTAACTGTATGTGTTAGCTATGTGTGTGTGTTAACTGTGTGTGTGTTTCCCGCAGGTGGAGCTGCAGTCGTGCTGTGTGTGTGTGTTAACTGTATGTGTGTTAACTGTGTGTGTGTGTTAACTGTGTGTGTGTTAACTGTGTGTGTGTTAACTGTATGTGTGTTAACTGTGTGTGTGTGTTAACTGTGTGTGTGTTTCCCGCAGGTGGAGCTGCAGTCGTGCTGTTTGTGTGTTAACTGTGTGTGTGTTAACTGTGTGTGTGTTAACTGTATGTGTGTTAACTGTGTGTGTGTGTTAACTGTGTGTGTGTTTCCGCAGGTGGAGCTGCAGTCGTGCTGTGTGTTCGTGCCGTCGGAGAGCCTGCCGTCTCCCGGGTCGCTGCTGAGCGGAGACGTGGCGGGGACCGTGCGCTGCTGGTACCATAGCCAGGCCTGCATGCCTGGGACACTGGTGCTGTGTCTTCCGCAGATCAGCGTGTTCAGCGCAGGACACCGGCGCATGGAGCCGCTGCAGGACGGGCCCTTCACCGTTACTAGACCTGTGCTGGAGGAGGGTACGAGTGTGTGTGTGTGTGTGTGCCCAGACCCGTGCTGGAGGAGGGTACGAGTGTGTGTGTGTGTGTGTGCCCAGACCCGTGCTGGAGGAGGGTACGAGTGTGTGTGTGTGTGTGTGTGCCCAGACCCGTGCTGGAGGAGGGTACGAGTGTGTGTGTGTGTGTGTGTGCGCGTGTGCGCCCAGACCCATGCTGGAGGAGTGTGCGTGTGTGCGTGTGTGTGTGTGTGTGCGTGTGTGCCCAGACCCGTGCTGGAGGAGGGTAAGAGTGTGTGTGTGTGTGTCTGTGTGTGTGTGTGCCCAGACCCGTGCTGGAGGAGGGTACGAGTGTGTGTGTGTGTGTGTGTGTGTGTGTGCGCCCAGACCCATGCTGGAGGAGTGTGCGTGTGTGTGCGTGTGTGTGCGTGCGTGTGTGTGCGTGTGTGTGCGCCCAGACCCATGCTGGAGGAGTGTGCGTGTGTGTGTGTGTGTGTGTGTGTGTGTGTGTGTGTGTGTGCGCCCAGACCCGTGCTGGAGGAGGGTACGAGTGTGTGTGTGTGTGTGCGCCCAGACCCATGCTGGAGGAGTGTGCGTGTGCGTGTGTGTGCGTGTGTGTGCCCAGACCCGTGCTGGAGGAGTGTACGTGTGTGTGCGTGTGTGTCTGTGTCTGAGTGTGTATTTTTGTGCCTGAGACACAAGTGTGACGTGTGTATGTGTCTGTGTTTGAGTATGTGTCTGTATTTAAGTATGTGTCTGTGTTTGAGTGTGTGTCTGTGTGTGTGTGTGTCTGTGTGCCTGAGACACGAGTGTGACGTGTGTGTGTGTCTGTGTTTGAGTGTGTGTCTGTGTGCCTGAAACACGTGTGTGACGTCTCTGCGTGTGTGTGTGTTCACAGGCGATGCGTTCCCCTGGGCGGTGTGTGTGAGTCAGCTGAGCGTGTACTCTCTCCTGGGAAAACAGCGTTCCCTCAGTGTTCTGGATCCGCTGGGCTTTACCTCCACGCTGGCATTCACCGCCCCGAAGCTGCAGACCGAGAGCAGAGACGCCTTCATCATGTGCCTACATGTGGACCTGCAGCCGGTGCAGCTCCGGTGCTCCAACCCTCAGGTAATGCAGATCACAGGTGTACAGGTGCAGATCACAGGTGTACAGGTGCAGATCACAGGTGTACAGGTCCAGATCACAGGTGTACAGGTGCAGATCACAGGTGTACAGGTGCAGAACACAGGTGTACAGGTTCAGAACACAGGTGTACAGGTGCAGAACACATGTGTACAGTTGCAGATCACAGGTGTACAGGTGCAGGTCACAGGTGTACAGGTGCAGAACACATGTGTACAGTTGCAGATCACAGGTGTACAGGTGCAGAACACATGTGTGCAGGTCACAGGTGTACAGGTGCAGAACACAGGTGTACAGGTGCAGAACACAGGTGTACAGGTGCAGAACACAGGTGTAAAGGTACTGCAGATCACAGGTGTACAGGTCCAGATCACAGGTGTACAGGTCCAGATCACAGGTGTACAGGTGCAGAACACAGGTGTACAGGTCCAGATCACAGGTGTACAGGTGCAGATCACAGGTGTACAGGTCCAGATCACAGGTGTACAGGTGCAGATCACAGGTGTACAGGTGCAGAACACAGGTGTACAGGTTCAGAACACAGGTGTACAGGTGCAGAACACAGGTGTACAGGTGCAGAACACATGTGTACAGGTGCAGAACACATGTGTACAGTTGCAGATCACAGGTGTACAGGTGCAGAACACATGTGTACAGTTACAGATCACAGGTGTACAGGTGCAGAACACATGTGTACAGGTGAAGGTCACAGGTGTACAGGTGCAGAACACAGGTGTACAGGTGCAGATCACAGGTGTACAGGTCCAGATCACAGGTGTACAGGTGCAGATCACAGGTGTACAGGTGCAGAACACAGGTGTACAGGTTCAGAACACAGGTGTACAGGTGCAGAACACAGGTGTACAGGTGCAGAACACATGTGTACAGGTGCAGAACACATGTGTACAGTTGCAGATCACAGGTGTACAGGTGCAGAACACATGTGTACAGTTACAGATCACAGGTGTACAGGTGCAGAACACATGTGTACAGGTGCAGGTCACAGGTGTACAGGTGCAGAACACATGTGTACAGGTGCAGGTCACAGGTGTACAGGTGCAGAACACAGGTGTACAGGTGCAAGTCACAGGTGTACAGGTGCAGAACACAGGTGTACAGGTGCAGATCACAGGTGTACAGGTCCAGATCACAGGTGTACAGGTGCAGAACACAGGTGTACAGGTGCAGAACACAGGTGTAAAGGTACTGCAGATCACAGGTGTACAGGTGCAGAACACAGGTGTACAGGTGCAGAACACAGGTGTACAGGTACTGCAGATCACAGGTGTACAGGTACAGAACATAAGTGTACAGGTGCAGAACACAGGTGTACAGGTGCAGATCACAGGTGTACAGGTGCAGATCACAGGTGTAAAGGTGCAGAACACATGTGTACAGGTGCAGATCACAGGTGTAAAGGTGCAGAACACAGGTGTACAGGTGCAGAACACAGCTGTACAGGTGCAGATCATAGGTGTACAGGTCCAGATCACAGGTGTACAGGTGCAGATCACAGGTGTACAGGTGCAGAACACAGGTGTACAGGTTCAGAACACAGGTGTACATGTGCAGAACACATGTGTACAGTTGCAGATCACAGGTGTACAGGTGCAGGTCACAGGTGTACAGGTGCAGAACACATGTGTACAGTTGCAGATCACAGGTGTACAGGTGCAGAACACATGTGTGCAGGTCACAGGTGTACAGGTGCAGAACACAGGTGTACAGGTGCAGAACACAGGTGTACAGGTGCAGAACACAGGTGTAAAGGTACTGCAGATCACAGGTGTACAGGTCCAGATCACAGGTGTACAGGTCCAGATCACAGGTGTACAGGTGCAGAACACAGGTGTACAGGTCCAGATCACAGGTGTACAGGTGCAGATCACAGGTGTACAGGTCCAGATCACAGGTGTACAGGTGCAGATCACAGGTGTACAGGTGCAGAACACAGGTGTACAGGTTCAGAACACAGGTGTACAGGTGCAGAACACAGGTGTACAGGTGCAGAACACATGTGTACAGGTGCAGAACACATGTGTACAGTTGCAGATCACAGGTGTACAGGTGCAGAACACATGTGTACAGTTACAGATCACAGGTGTACAGGTGCAGAACACATGTGTACAGGTGCAGGTCACAGGTGTACAGGTGCAGAACACAGGTGTACAGGTGCAGATCACAGGTGTACAGGTCCAGATCACAGGTGTACAGGTCCAGATCACAGGTGTACAGGTGCAGATCACAGGTGTACAGGTGCAGAACACAGGTGTACAGGTTCAGAACACAGGTGTACAGGTGCAGAACACAGGTGTACAGGTGCAGAACACAGGTGTACAGGTGCAGAACACATGTGTACAGTTGCAGATCACAGGTGTACAGGTGCAGAACACATGTGTACAGTTACAGATCACAGGTGTACAGGTGCAGAACACATGTGTACAGGTGCAGGTCACAGGTGTACAGGTGCAGAACACATGTGTACAGGTGCAGGTCACAGGTGTACAGGTGCAGAACACAGGTGTACAGGTGCAGAACACAGGTGTACAGGTGCAAGTCACAGGTGTACAGGTGCAGAACACAGGTGTACAGGTGCAGATCACAGGTGTACAGGTCCAGATCACAGGTGTACAGGTGCAGAACACAGGTGTACAGGTGCAGAACACAGGTGTAAAGGTACTGCAGATCACAGGTGTACAGGTGCAGAACACAGGTGTACAGGTGCAGAACACAGGTGTACAGGTACTGCAGATCACAGGTGTACAGGTACAGAACATAAGTGTACAGGTGCAGAACACAGGTGTACAGGTGCAGATCACAGGTGTACAGGTGCAGATCACAGGTGTAAAGGTGCAGAACACATGTGTACAGGTGCAGATCACAGGTGTAAAGGTGCAGAACACAGGTGTACAGGTGCAGAACACAGCTGTACAGGTGCAGATCATAGGTGTACAGGTGCAGATCATAGGTGTACAGGTGCAGAACACAGGTGTACAGGTGCAGAACACAGGTGTACAGGTGCAGAACACATGTGTACAGGTGCAGAACACAGATCACAGGTGTACAGGTGCAGATCACAGGTGTACATTTGCAGAACACAGGTGTACAGGTGCAGATCACAGGTGTACAGGTGCAGAACACAGGTTTACAGGTGCAGAACACAGGTTTACAGGTGCAGAACACAGGTGTACAGGTGCAGAACACAGGTGTACAGGTGCAGATCACAGGTGTACAGGTGCAGAACACAGGTTTACAGGTGCAGAACACAGGTGTACAGGTGCAGAACACAGGTGTACAGGTGCAGATCACAGGTGGATAGGTGCAGAACACAGGTGCAGAGGTGCAGAACACAGGTGTACAGGTGGAGAACACAGGTGTACAGGTGCAGATCACAGGTGTACAGGTGCAGATCACAGGTGTACAGGTGCAGATCACAGGTGGATAGGTGCAGAACACAGGTGGAGAGGTGCAGATCACAGGTGCACAGGTGCAGAACACAGGTGTACAGGTACTGCAGAACACAGGTATACAGGTGCAGAACACAGGTGGATATACAGGAGCAGGGACACGGGGGCGGGGCTTGATTGTGTTTGTGGGGAATTGGTTGGATGGTTGTGGTTTGCTGTTGGCTGATCTCATGTGAGTGACAGGTTGCCCCGCCTTCGTTATCATAGAAGAGAAGAGATGCTGCAAGAGGAACTTATTCTGATTCATGATTACCAGGAACATGAATTCAACTAAATAAGTAAAGGATAATGTACATCCAGCCCGGTTGTTATCTCAGAATAAACCCGACAGGGTGATCAGGATCAGGTCTCCATCAGCCTGAAGGGGTTTATTCTAGGAACACCCACACACATACCTGAAGGGTTTCTTCTGAGATCACACAAACACACGCACACACACACCTGAATGGGGTTTATTCTGTTCTGGGAAAACACACACACACACACACACACACACACACACACACACACACACACACACCTCTGAAGGGGTTTATTCTGGGAACACACACACACACACACACACACACACACACACACATGAAGGGGGTTTATTCTGAGATCACACACACACACACACACAAACACACACACACACACGCCTGAAGGGGGCTTATTCTGAGATCACACACACACACACACACACACACACATACATTGGATGGCATAATTAAATAACTGTACACAAAATTGATTTGACTGAGTTTTAATATTTCATTAGCTCACCAAATGCAAAACTTCCACGAGAAAAAACTGTTCTAGCAAGTGTATTGTGCTGCTGACTTCAGTGACCCGGATGAGCCGTGTTTCTGTTCTCAGAGGCTGTTATCTGGGAATAACATAACGCTGGACGGCGCGATTGATCAATCAGAATCAAGTATTCCACAGAGCCGTGTAATAATTATAAATAATCATTTAGAATAAATACTGCAGTATTCCATAAAAAAGAAAAAGAAAAGAATTGTCAGTTTTGATTTCATGGTGACTGTATAGATTGGAAGTAGATGATTAATGTAGATTTTCAGTGGCAGCAGAAGTGACCGAGTGACGGTTCGACTGTCCTGAGAGTCATTCGTTGTGGATCGCACACTTACAGCCATATTTACTGTCACCAGTGGAAACATGAGCGTCTTTCTGTTGACAATCTGCACACACACACTTGATCCAGACTGTTTGAATGTGAGTCTGCTCAAGTATGGAGTCCGTATGAGATGAATGTTGACGTATCTGAGCTCAGATCTGCTGCTGCTGATTGCTGTGTGCTGATTGGCTGTGAGGGGAATGTGGTGGAAAGGAAACGTTTGTTAAATAACAGCTGCCAAAAACAAACAGCAGAAGCAGAAGCAGAACTGCAGCAAGATGAAGGAAAAACCAGCAGGAGGAAAAAATTATTCGCTTGTTTGTGATTTTGTGGAGATACTGAATCTGTTCAGTTACCATGAGTTACCGACATCTCTCTGTCTGTCTGTCGGTCTGTCTGTCTGTCTCACTCTCTGTCTGTCTATCTGACTGTATCTGTCTCTGTCTGTATGTCTGTCTCACTCTCTGTATATCTGTCTGTCGCACTATCTGTCTGTATGTTTGTCTCACTCTCTCTGTCTGTCTTTCTATCTTTCTGTATTTCTGTCTCACTCTCTGTCTCACTCTCTGTCTCACTCTGTCTCTGTCTTTCTGTATGTCTGTCTCACTCTCTGTCTATCTGACTGTCTGTCTGTCTGTCTGTCTCACTCTCTGTCTGTCTCACTCTCTGTCTGTCTGTCTCACTCTCTGTCTGTCTGTCTCTGACTCTCTGTCTGTCTCACTCTGTCTCTGTTTAACCCTCCATAAGCTACAACTGGTCCAAAACTCAGCTGCCCATATTATCACTTGTACCCCCTCTTCATCACATCACTCCAATCTTACAACCGCATCATTGGCTTCCCATTATGTATCAACTATAAAATACTTCTCCTCACTTTTAAATTCATTCATAATCTCGCCCCTTCATATCTTTTTGACCTCCTCCATATACCCACAAACCCGCTCGCACTCTAAGATCCTCTTCTTCCATACATTGCACTGTTCCCTGTGTGCAGCTGGTTACTATGATAGCTGTCAGCCCGTCAGGTCCACCCCAACCCATAACCCATAACGCTGTGCCTGTTTCAGCTGCTCCTCAGCTCTGGGACTCGCTTCCACCGGACCTCCGTAATACTGTCTCCCTCTCACATTTTAAATCCAAACTCAAAACCAATCTGTTTAGAATAGCGTACTCCTTCTGACCACAACCGCATTGTCTTTTTTAATTGTATTGTATTTCATTGTTTTTACTTAAATATTGTTATTGTCTTGTTGATAATGTATGGTGACCTTGAGTGTCATGAAAGGTGCCTATAAATAAAATGTATAATAATAATAATAATAATAATGTGTGTCTCGGTTCAGCTGGTGTGTGTCTCGTGTGTGTCTGAAGTTCAGCTGGTGTGTGTCTCGTGTGTGTCTCAGGCTCAGCTGGTGTTTGTCTCGTGTGTGTCTCAGGTTCAGCTGGTGTGTGTCTCGTGTGTGTCTGAAGTTCAGCTGGTGTGTGTCTCGTGTGTGTCTCAGGCTCAGCTGGTGTGTGTCTCGTGTGTGTCTGAAGTTCAGCTGGTGTGTGTCTCGTGTGTGTCTCAGGCTCAGCTGGTGTTTGTCTCGTGTGTGTCTCAGGTTCAGCTGGTGTGTGTCTCATGTGTGTGTCTCGTTTGTGTCTGAAGTTCAGCTGGTGTGTGTCTCGTGTTTGTCTCAGGCTCAGCTGGTGTGTGTCTCGTGCGTGTCTCAGGTTCAGCTGGTGTGTGTCTCGTGTGTGTCTGAAGTTCAGCTGGTGTGCGTCTCGTGTGTGTCTCAGGTTCAGCTGGTGTGTGTCTCGTGTGTGTGTGTCTCGTGTGTGTTTGAAGTTCAGCTGGTGTGCGCCTCGTGTGTGTCTCAGGTTCAGCTGGTGTGTGTCTCGTGTGTGTCTCGGCTTCAGCTGGTGTGTGTCTCGTGTGTGTCTGAAGTTCAGCTGGTGTGTGTCTCGTGTGTGTCTCAGCTGGTGTGTGTCTCAGCTGGTGTGTGTCTCAGCTGGTGTGTGTCTCAGCTGGTGTGTGTCTCAGCTGGTGTGTCTCATGTGTGTGTCTCATGTGTGTGTCTCATGTGTGTGTCTCATGTGTGTGTCTGAAGTTCAGCTGGTGTGTCTCGGGTTCAGCTGGTGTGTGTCTCGTGTGTGTCTCAGGCTCAGCTGGTGTGTGTCTCGTGTGTGTCTCAGGTTCAGCTGGTGTGTGTCTCGTGTGTGTCTCGGGCTCAGCTGGTGTGTGTCTCGTGTGTGTCTCAGGTTCAGCTGGTGTGTGTCTCGTGTGTGTCTCAGGTTCAGCTGCTGTGTGTCTCGTGTGTGTCTGAAGTTCAGCTGGTGTGTCTCGTGTGTGTCTCAGGCTCAGCTGGTGTTTGTCTCGTGTGTGTCTCAGGTTCAGCTGGTGTGTGTCTCGTGTGTGTCTGAAGTTCAGCTGGTGTGTGTCTCGTGTGTGTCTCAGGTTCAGCTGGTGTGTCTCTCGTGTGTGTCTCAGGTTCAGCTGGTGTGTCTCTCGTGTGTGTCTCAGGTTCAGCTGGTGTGTCTCTCGTGTGTGTCTGAAGTTCAGCTGGTGTGTCTCGTGTTTGTCTCAGGCTCAGCTGGTGTTTGTCTCGTGTGTGTCTCAGGTTCAGCTGGTGTGTCTCGTGTGTGTCTGAAGTTCAGCTGGTGTGTGTCTCGTGTGTGTCTCAGGTTCAGCTGGTGTGTGTCTCATTTGTGTGTCTCGTGTGTGTCTCAGGTTCAGCTGGTGTGTGTCTCATGTGTGTCTGAAGTTCAGCTGGTGTGTCTCAGGTTCAGCTGGTGTGTGTCTCGTGTGTGTCTCGTGTGTGTCTCAGGTTCAGCTGGTGTGTGTCTCATGTGTGTGTCTCGTGTGTGTCCGAAGTTCAGCTGGTGTGTCTCGTGTGTGTCTCGGGTTCAGCTGGTGTGTGTCTCGTGTGTGTCTGTAGTTCAGCTGGTGTGCGTCTCGTGTGTGTCTGTAGTTCAGATGGTGTGCGTCTCGTGTGTGTCTCAGGTTCAGCTGGTGTGTGTCTCGTGTGTGTCTGTAGTTCAGCTGGTGTGCGTCTCGTGTGTGTCTGTAGTTCAGCTGGTGTGCGTCTCGTGTGTGTCTCAGGTTCAGCTGGTGTGTGTCTCGTGTGTGTTTGAAGTTCAGCTGGTGTGCGTCTCGTGTGTGTCTCAGGTTCAGCTGGTGTGCGTCTCGTGTGTGTCTCAGGTTCAGCTGGTGTGTGTCTCGTGTGTGTCTTGGGTTCAGCTGGTGTGTGTCTCGTGTGTGTCTCAGGTTCAGCTGGTGTGTGTCTCGTGTGTGTCTCAGGTTCAGCTGGTGTGTGTCTCATTTGTGTGTCTCGTGTGTGTCTCAGGTTCAGCTGGTGTGTGTCTCATGTGTGTCTGAAGTTCAGCTGGTGTGTCTCAGGTTCAGCTGGTGTGTCTCAGGTTCAGCTGGTGTGTCTCAGGTTCAGCTGGTGTGTGTCTCAGGTTCAGCTGGTGTTTGTCTCATGTGTGTCTGAAGTTCAGCTGGTGTGTCTCAGGTTCAGCTGGTGTGTCTCAGGTTCAGCTGGTGTGTCTCAGGTTCAGCTGGTGTGTGTCTCAGGTTCAGCTGGTGTGTGTCTCAGGTTCAGCTGGTGTGTGTCTCATGTGTGTGTCTCGTGTGTGTCTCAGGTTCAGCTGGTGTGTCTCTCATGTGTGTGTCTCGTGTGTGTTTCAGGTTCAGCTAGTGTTCAGTCTGTGGTGTCGATGGAGTCAGATCTTCAGTGCGTTCAAGCGAATGCAGAGCAGAGGAACACACAGGTCGTCTGCAGGTTTCCCAGACTCCTCAGTGCCCCCTGCTGGACTCTCCTCACCCTCACCTGTCCCCCCCGACACCAGCACCTGCAGCCCCTCAGCTGACCTGGGCTCTCACACTGAGGTCAGAGGTCACACACACCATCCCTCTCACTGTTAGATAGATGGATGGGTGGATGGAGATGGATGGATGGAATGATAGAACAATGGATGGATTTATGAATGGATGGAACAATAGAACAATGGATGGATAAATTATGGATGGATGAATGGATGGAATGATAGAACAATGGATGGATGGATGGATATATAGATCGTCACTCGCTCACTGAGGGTAAGGGTCTCTCTCTTTATCAGCATCTGTTTGTTGCTGGACTCAGTGTTGATGTGTGTTTTAGGGGGATTCG
>CM060631.1:95000-112500 GCA_030578275.1 Meda fulgida | reverse complement strand
GTGTTTCTGCGATTGAAACACTGATTGATGGATCACAGACATGATTGATTTCAGTTGTTTCAAATCTTTCAACATTCCTTCTGATGTTCATTGATGTTTATTTGCTGCTGTAACTAGTAGTAAAGAGGAAGAGATGATCGGTTCATCTGTCTCACACACACACATTCACTGACTGGATTTACTGATGAAACAGAATTAGAAAGATGAGATTTTCATATCAAAAGTATCAAATCACAAAGATTACTGTGATTATGGGATGGCAGGAGTTTGACAGAAAATGATGTTTAGAGAACTTTTGTTCAACTGAAAACATTAAAGACTAAAATATCGATTCTTTGAGATTTAAGAATTTATTTCGGTTTATCAGAACGAAAGTTGATTAAAACCAGGAAATTGATATCAATATTCTTGCTTTTTTTCTAATCAGAGCCGTGAGACGCTACAGTGTTTCGATTGGTCCTGATGTTGGACAGAGAGTGTGTCTGTGTTTGTTTGTGTGTGTGAGCGAGCTCAGAGTAAAGCTGTGTGTGTGTGTGTGTGTGTGTGTGTGTGTGTGTGTGTGTGTGTGTGTGTGTGTGAGAGAGAGAGTGTGTTCTCTTGTGTTCAGTCCTGTGGTGATTTCTCTTCTCTCTGCTCCCAGAATCCTTTTCAACAGCTTCCAATCAAGCAGCCAGTCAATCATATCTCTGACTTCTGCCTGTGTTTCTGTGTTGTGTCCCTCTGGTGTGTGTGTAGTGCTGAAGAGAGCTCGTGTGGTGGTGTCGTCCTCTCTTGCACTGAAAAGCTGAACAGACGCACGGTTCTGCTGCGACCGCTCAGCAAGCAGGACCATTTCAACCATTTCAGCTTCTGTCCATCTGTAAGAGCCGCTGCTTCTGATTCACACTGCCTCTGATTCTCACACACTGCTTCTGATTCACACACGCACTGCCTCTGATTCACACACGCACACTGCCTCTGATTCACACACGCACACTGCCTCTGATTCACACACGCACTGCCTCTGATTCACACACACTGCTTCTGATTCACACACACACACACACACACACACACTACCTCTGATTCACACACACACACTGCTTCTGATTCACACACACACACTGCCTCTGATTCACACACGCACTGCCTCTGATTCACACACACTGCTTCCGATTCACACACACACACACACAACCTCTGATTCACACACACACACTGCTTCTGATTCACACACACACACTGCCTCTGATTCACACACACATTGCCTCTGATTCACACACACTGCTTCTGATTCACACACACACACACACACACACTACCTCTGATTCGCACACACACACTGCCTCTGATTCACACACACACTGCCTCTGATTCACACACACACTGCTTCTGATTCACACTGCCTCTGATTCACACACACACTGCTTCTGATTCACACTGCCTCTGATTCACACTGCCTCTGATTCACACTGCCTCTGATTCACACTGCCTCTGATTCACACACACACTGCCTCTGATTCACACTGCCTCTGATTCACACACACACTGCCTCTGATTCACACACACACTGCTTCTGATTCACACTGCCTCTGATTCACACACACACTGCTTCTTATTCACACACACACTGCTTCTGATTCACACACACACTGCTTCTGATTCACACACACACTGCCTTTGATTCACACACACACTGCTTCTGATTCACACACTCACTGCTTCTGATTCACACTGCTTCTGATTCACACTGCCTCTGATTCACACACACACTGCTTCTGATGATTCACACACACACTGCTTATGATTCACACACACTGCCTCTGATTCACACACACACTGCTTCTGATTCACACACACACTGCCTCTGATTCACACACACACACACACACACACACACACACACACACACTGCCTCTGATTCACACACACACACACACACACACACACACACACACACACACACACACACACACTGCCTCTTATTCACACACACACACACACACACACACACACACACACACACTGCCTCTGATTCACACACACACACACACACACACACACACACACACACACACACACACACTGCCTCTGATTCACATACACACTGCTTCTGATTCACACATTGCCTCTGATTCACACACACACACACACACACACACACACACTGCCTCTGATTCACACACACACACTGCCTCTGATACACACACACACACACACACACTGCCTCTGATTCACACACACACACACTGCCTCTGATTCACACACACACACACACACACACACACACACACACTGCCTCTGATTCACACACACACACACACACACACACACACACTGCCTCTGATTCACACACACTGCTTTTGATTCACACACACACACACACACACACACACACACACACACACACACACACACACACACACTGCCTCTGATTCACACACACTGCTTTTGATTCACACACTGCCTCTGATTCACTCACACACTGCCTCTGATTCACACACACACTGCCTCTGATTCACACACACACTGCTTCTGATTCACACACACTGCCTCTGATGCACACACACACTGCCTCTGATTCACACACACACTGCCTCTGATTCACTCACACACTGCCTCTGATTCACACACACACTGCCTCTGATTCACACACACACTGCTTCTGATTCACACACACTGCCTCTGATGCACACAAACACTGCCTCTGATTCACACACGCACTGCTTCTGATTCACACACACACTGCTTCTGATTCACACACACACACACACACACACACTGCTTCTGATTCACACACACACTGCTTCTGATTCACACACACACTGCTTCTGATTCACACTACCTCTAGATGCTTCTTCTGTCGCGCCGCCAGAAACACTCCTGTTCATCTTCTGTAGAGACACGCCCACTTTATATGATCAGCACATTTAATTGAGGCTTTTTTACATATAAAGTTTGATCGCTGAACATAAACAGAAGCACAATCACGTGACATGTGAGATCAGACCTCATTAGTTCTTGAGATTCCGTTTAGCATATTTGAGTCGTTGATCAATCCGATGCTGGACCTTTTAGAGCACTAGACGGTTGAGTTTGTCATTTGGGACTCAACCATAGTTTCTTTCTAGGACATCCATCACATATCAGATACAAAGTCTCAGACACAAAACATACACTATATTGCCAAAAATATTGGGACACCCCTTTAAATCATTGAATTCAGGTGTTTCAATCACTTCCATGGCCACAGTTGTATGAAATCAACCACCAAGGCCACCTGTGCAATAAGTCCATTCGTGAAATTTCTTCACTACTAAAAATTCCAACTGTCAACTGTTAGCGGTATTATAACAAAGTGGAAGCAATTGGGAACAACAGCAACTCAGCCACATAAATCCCAGAGCGGATCAGCGCATGAGGAGGCTCACAGTGCGCAGAGTCAACAGCTACAGTCCTCCAAACTTCTGTGGCATTTAGATTAGCTTCATGGAATGGGTTTCCATATGGCATATCATGCTTCTCTGTCTGCCAATCCGATGGACGAGTCTGGGTTAGGCAGTTGTCATTAGAACGGTGCTTGCCTGACTGCATTGTGCCGAGTGTAAAGTTTGGTGGAGGGGGGATTATGGTGTGGGGTTGTTTGGCGGAGGGGGGATTATGGTGTGGGGTTCTTTGATTATAGTATGGGGTTGTTTTTCAGGGGTTGGCCTCTTAGTTCCAGTGAAAGGAACTCTTAATGCTCCCAACTTTGTGTAAAGAGTTTGTGGATGTTCCTGTTCCAGCATGACTGCGCTCCAGTGCACAAAGTAGGACCATAAACACATGGATGAGGAGTTTGGTGTGGAGGAACTGGACTGGCTGCACAGAGTCCTGACCTCGACCCGATAGAACAGCTCTGGGAGGAATTACAGCGGAGACTGAGAGCTTCTCGTTCAACATCAATGCCTGACCTCACTAATGCACTTCTAGAAGAATGGTCAAACATTCCCATAAACACACTCCTAAACCTTGTGGAAAGCCTTCCCAGAAGAATTGTAGCTGTTATAGCTATAAAGGGTGGACAACTCCACATTAATCCCTACAGATTAAGAATGGGATGTCATTAAAGTTCATGTGGATATAAAGGCAGACGTCCCAAAACCAGATGTCCCTGGCAATATAGTGTATTTGTTTAAAGAGGTTTGAAGAGCTTCATCGACTCATGAGCCGGTTGAGTTTGTGAAGTGTTGCTGGCAGCGCTGCAGTCGTGTCTCTCTCTGATTACGCACTGATGTCGCTCAGTCTCAGCTCACTCTGTTCTTCTGCTGCTTTGAGTTTGTGTGATTGTAACTGTTGAGTGTTGATCGCTTGAGTCTGAACCGCGACTGACCTCTGACCTCTGGTGTCCGGCAGACGGCGGCGAAGGCTCTGGAGGTCTCGCACCAGCAGCACGGGTTCCTCTCGGTGACCTACACGCAGGCTGTGACCCGGAACGTGCGGCACAAGCTGACGGCGCGGCAGGAGCGAGTGTCCCAGAGGCTGAGCGAGGACGGGACCGATGGGTCGCCGCAGTACCTGCACGAGATCCTGCTCACGGCACAACCCTTTGACCTGGTGCTGTCCTGCCCCCTGCTGGTGAGGCTGGCGCAGGTCTTCCACGTGTCACCCCCCCCGCCGCTGCGTCCCGTCAGAGAGAGCGTCTCCGCTGGACACCCGATGACGGGACACTCGCTGTCCTCCAGCAGCCTCCCGCTCATCTACCTCAACACCAGCGTGATCCGGGTGTTCTGCCCTCTGGAGGACACGACCAGCAGCACACGTGAGTCTCTATCACACACTCATATACACACTGATGAGGAGGAGGAGGATGATGATGATGATGATGATCTGTGTTTGTGTTCAGATTCACAGATGAAGCACAGGAAGGAAGACACGGTTGTGTTGAAGATTGGATCTGTGAGCGTCGCTCCTCAGGCTGATAATCCACTGCCGCGCTCCGTACTGCGCAAAGACATCTACCAGTGAGTCTGTCTGTCTGTCTATCTCTCTATATCTGTCTGTCTCTTTCTCTGTCTGTCTGTCTCTCTCTATCTGTCTGTCTCTCTGTCTTTATCTGTCTGTCTCTAGGGCTGGGCGATATGGCCCAAAATAATTATCATGATAATTTTTTTATAACAGTCGATATCGATAATTATCACAATAAATGTCAAATCTGTATTTCTTTCAAGTTTAAAGGCAGATTTTTGCTCCTAAGTGAAAATTGTAGAAACCAGAGCGTTAATTGTGGTTTTAAACTACTCTTTATCGTCAGAACATATCATGACAAACACTCAGACAAATCCGAGTTAGAACATTCAAACGTCATTTTTCCTTAACAAAAAAAATATCTTAATAGAAAAAAAATATTTCTTAGTTTCTGCATGTGCTAATTTTTATTTGGTCAAATGTAATATTCTGACTGTTTGAGTTTTATTAAAATTAACCATTGGTCATCCAGCGTCAAGCATTTAGATCATGATAACCACAGATAAAACCGGGCATAGCCTACAGCACCTCACTATCATGGCAAAATGTAACTTTATGGTTTCTATGGTATTTGTATGAAAAACAATAGCCTAAATACATTATTAAATAATGTAATTATATTCTATTAGTCCTTTAATACATTGTCTACATTAATAATATAATACAATTCAATATGTATATCCCATATTTCATAGTGCAGTTAATATTAGTAGGCTAACGTTACAGTACAGTAAATCCGTGGTAAGTTATGGGAATTTGTAGACGGAAAAGTTCAGACTGTATCGTTGCACACAGTGTTCCTCCTGTTCGTCAGTGCTGTTTCATCTGCCTTTACACTGGTTTAAATCACTGAGACATTTGTGTTCTTCGCTGAATTCAAAGGCTTCTCACTGGTTCTGCGCTGCGCTGCCGTTTGGACTCTGAGCTGAGCGGATAAACAGTCTGTGAGGGGCGCGCGGTTCAAATAAGTTTCGTTCCGCTTTTGTGATAATGAGAGTTGGAAAATAAATGTAAAAATACTGCACAGGAACAGAGCACAATTTTTAAGCAATTGGCCGCTAATGCGGTCAGGCCCCTGGACCTTATGCTCGTCTGCTCAAGAGTCTCATCGATCAAAATCTGACTTCCCTAAGACTCAATTCTGAATTCAGCCAGATCATCATTAAATTCGACAACCTTTGAGTCTCTTTTTTTATGTATGTCATTCTGTTGAAAAGCTATTTTTTTCTTAAGAACTTGCTTAAGTGATCTACTCACCCAGGGTTTATTATTGGAGTATAATGTAATCATCTCTGTGGGAATAATCATTTGTTCACAAAATCTGATGTAACTTGACACAGTGAAAGTTAGTTCGTCTAGATCAGTGCATCACTGCGTTGCTTAAATAGGAACCGAGACAGGATTCAGGTGTTCTCAGACCACGCCCCAATCACCAATCAAACCTTCAAAGAGAAACAAAACAACCAAACCCACACAAAACAATCTGAATCCTGAAAATGTTTGGCTTTTCTTAAACTAAAGAAATGAAACATGATGCACGTTCTGCCGTCTCTCAGTGTGAAGTTCATTCTGAAACGGGACAGAAAATCAACTGTAACTCAGCGAGTACATGCCACACAGACATGAGAGATATGTCTTTACAAAGCTTGAAGTGACTATTTCTAAAATATGTAAATCATATCAAAAACAAATATTCTCTGTTTAAGTAATCATTGTGAAAGCAACAAGAGAGAGGTACAGTTTCTCAGGCGCGTCCTCATTACCTCAAAACAAAACTTCATCATTACGCTGCTTTTCATCGAGTTTGGAAGACACACTGTGAGTTTACCTTGGATTTACCTCAGAAGAGGAAGAACGCAGTTTGAAGATAAGAAAGATTTTAAGGTAAGACATTTCTCACTTATATTAGTTAGTGTGTTATTGTTGCATAAACTTCACATTGTACTAGTTGAACTGTTACAAGATTAAAATGTATAAAATTGACAGACACATGTTGAAATATGAAGTATAGACAGGTGGGCAACCTTTCAATACTAAATATACATGTACAACACATGGATGTTTTTATGCTCAATAATATTAAAACTGCATGATATAATAGTAGTATGAGTGTTTACACTAACATGATGAATATTATAATGTTTAGAGCCGTGTTTATTGTTAAACACTGTGTTGTGGATATCTGCTCAAATGAAGATGTTTATAATGTGGTAACAATAATGCTTAATCGCTTCAGTAAATGTTCTCTTTACGTGCTGTGAGTTTGGGTCATGTTATGCATTTGAAAAGCAAAACGCACCAAACATTAGGCTACATATTTTTACTCCAATCTCATTTAATAATGTCATAATGAATGAAAACATTTGAAGTAACATATCATAGTAACATATGATAATCCATATATGTCTCTATGGTGTTGTGTATTGAAGAGTTCCTTTTTAATGATTTATCGTTATAGGCCGACCTGCATTTCTGTAAAATAAAATTATTGTTATTATTTTATGCAGCCCTACAAGTATATGCATAAAAGGCACAACAAACCTGTTGGTCATTTATATATTTTTTTTTTGTTGTTGGTTTTTTTGTGTGAATTTTAAATCGCAATTTTAATCAGTAAAATCACATTTAGATTTTCTTCTCCAAATCGTGCAGCCCTATAGTTTCTCCTGATCTTATCGGCGTGTTCACAGTTGTTGTTTTTTTATGTTTTTTTTACAGGAACCAGATGCCTCTGATGAGTCCTGCTGACTTAAACATTCACATGAGTCTCTGTACTTGAACATGGTCAAATGAAGAAAGCAAATAGTAATCTATTCCCCTTGGAATAGACAGGTATGTTGACCGGAACTGTTTCAGGAATGGCAGAAAGTCTCTCTGTTTAGATCATTGTGCTTAATAATGTGCCTTTTTGTCCTTTGTTATGTATCTTTGGATAATGTTTTGTTGTAAATAAATCCAAACAATCAAAAAGCCATTCTTGTAATATTTCATTCTTTGTTCAAGTTCTCTCACAGTCCCACCTGATAGGGCCATTAGGGGAGGGTCTTCCCAGGTGTGAAACACATCTCTCTCTCTGTCTGTCTCTTTCTCTCTGTCTCTCTCTCTCTGTTCAGCACATGGCTGGTTTCGTCGTGTGTTTACAGGCTGTTTGTGTCATATAAACTCGGCGGGAGATAAATGACCTGAGCAATTAAGATGTTGAAATGCGAGTTGAAACCCTGGTGAGATTGTAGCGGCGGCGGGTCATTCCCACAGCTCTCTCTCTCCCAGCTTGCTCGTCCTGCTGTCGACATGCGGCGAGTTACGACTCTCAGGAGGGCAGAGGAGGCTCTGTGGTGACGATGATGTGTGTGTATGAGGATATTAAGCTCTTATCAGTCTAATGGAGAACAGGCGTGTGTTTGGCCTGCAGGAAGGGCTGAGAACATGAGTGTGAGAACATGCTTCCAGCTTCACCATCACCATCATCACAGCCTGTCATTTCCAGCGTGTCCTGCGGAGCGGATCCGCACTCAACACCACGGTACCGTCTCTCCGCTGCTACTCTCGCCAGCCGATCAATGGTATTAATGCTTGGTTAATTAATTTGAATATCCCCAACTGAGCAAGCCAAAGGCAACAGTGGCAAGGAACCGAAAAACTCCATCAGGTGACCCACTGTTGTCCTAAAACTCCATCAGGTGACTTAATGAATAAAATACAGCACTAAATCTCTGCTGTGCAGTTCTCGGGTTCAGAGGTGACCGCAGACTGGGTGAGTCTTGATGTCATCAGACGTGAGTCAGGTGGTGTGAGAATCTCCTCAGGAGCTCAAGAGACAAACACACATGCTCACTTGAGAAACTATCACACACTATATTTAGCATAAAGACAGATAAAGTTCAGCCAAAAATCATCATTCTGTCATCATTCGCTCGCCCTCATGTCGTTCAAACCTTCTGCAAAACACAAAAGAAGATATTTTGATGGAAGTCGGTGGGTCCAATGCTGTTTGGTTCCCAATATTTTTCAAAATATCAGAAGAAAGAAAGTCCTGTACGACATGATGGAGAGTAAATGACAGAATGATGATTTTTTTGGTCATCTATCTTTATTTACATGATAATAATATAGCACACTTTATACACACTCATGAAGCTCACGTCCTGATGGGTGTAGTGTGTTGTCCTGCCGTGTGTCGCTGTGAATGTGATCGATCGCTGTCGCCATAGAAACCACTGAGTGATGCGTGTTGATGGAGTCTTTCAGTGAAGATGTTTATGAACACTGGTGAGAAACATCAGATCTCCTCGAGCACTCCGCACATCTGGAGGCGTTTAGGAACGCAGGCCATGTTTAAAGCAGCAGCGCAGCGGGCCAGAGCAAATAAACACATCACATCACTGCTGATGTCACACACACATACTCACACACACACACACACATGCACACTCACGCACACTCACTTACACACACGCACACACACACTCACGCACACACACATGCACACACACAGCTACTATAGCTACTATATTAAACATCTGAGTGTGTTTGTGTGCTGCTGCAGCATTGATCACACCTCACACTCTCAACTCTCTCTCAATTCAATTTTTTTGCATGACAAAAGTATAAAAATGTTATTGCCAAAGCATTAAAACAATATAGAGTAAAGGCTATGTAGAGAAAATAATAATTAAACTAAATAAAAAGTCAATATTATATACACATGGCTAGATATAGCAACAACAAAAAAATATATAGCAAAAAAAATTATAAATAAAGAATTATAATAAGAAATAAAAGATTATAATACAGAAATCATGTAACAACGGAACTCTGTCTCTCTCTGTGTTTCTCTCTCTCAGGCGGGCGTTGAATCTGGGCGTTCTGCGTGACCCGGGGTCAGAGGTCGAGGACCGTCAGTATCAGATTGACCTCCAGTGCATCAACATGGGCACGGCTCACTGGGACGACCTGCGGCCGGAGCGCGAGGGACCGAATGCAGGCTCTCCTGCTGACACTGAGCGCAGCTCCCAGAATCCCGCACTGGAGTGGAACATGGCCAGCAGGTGAGCCGCATCACAGAGCACTGCATTTGAATAATAGAAATGTGTCATGTTCAATGTGTATGCCAGGTTAAAGAGATGTTTTTATTCTAGATTTAAATTGACAGAGTTTGTCTGCTTCTCGAACAATGTTAGGAAGACTCTTCCAGAATTTTGGTGCTAAATAGGAAAAGGATCTACCGCCAGCCGTCAATTTTGATATTCTTGGTATTCATGTCCAGCAGCCGAAAGATCACATGATCCCCTGACAGGAAGTGGAATATGTCTACTAGTCATCAGCATTAGTCCTGCATGGGTTGTTTTCAGCGCAGGTCATGTGATCTTTCTAGCACCTGTTCAGGTAACAGGATCCGCTCACGGCTCTTCAGCGGAAACGCTCCAATCGTGTGCCGGCAGTAATCCCAGAGTTCCCTGTGTCTAATCCACTGGCCACCATAAATATTAGAGGCTTCGCTGTTTGATTGTTTTAATAGTAGCAGATGTGGCACCTTATAAAGCGCTGCATGTTTGTTTTACTGCCCACAAATGTTCTCAGAGATCCGATCGGAGTTCATGTGTGGGAGCGGGAGCGTGGGAGCCGTGAGTGTGTGTGTGTGTGTGTGTGTGTTTGTACCTACTTAATCATATTTTGGGGACAAATTTGTACCCAGAGGTGAGCTGAACTTTTTGGCGACCTGAAAATCGAAAAAATAATGTAAATACAGTTTTTACAATTGTAAAAAATACAGAAAGTTTTCTGTCTTGGTTACACTATTAATAACTAGCTGCGTATAGAAACAACAGAAGTGTTTAATGTGTGGGTTCAGAGAGTTGAGTGTGTTCTCTGATTAATGACGTTGATTCATGTTTCGAGTTTGTAACACATTCTCCTTTGAGTTTGTTTATGAGATGTTTTTGAAGGTTTGATGAAGGTTCAGTGCTGTGAGACTCACAGATGATTATAGAGACAATGTGTGTGTGTGTGTGTGTGTGTTTGCAGTATCCGCCGGCAGCAGGAGAAGCGAGTGATCCTGTCACCGATCATCACGGATTTCTCAGTGCGAATCACAGCAGCTCCAGCTGTAATTTACCGGAAGCCTCTGGATCACGGCTCAGCGGAGGTGTGTGTGTGTGTGTGTGTGTGTGTGTGTGTGTGTGTGTGTGTGTGTGTGTGTGTGTGTCCAGGAAGCTGCAGGAGTGTTTTGGGAGTGTTTGAGCTGCTGCTCAAGCGAGACAAACAGTTTTTTGGCTTTTGCACAGTAATGCTTCGGCCTTGTCAAGTCAAGTCAAGTCAAGTGTATTTATATAGCGCTTTTCACAATATAAATTGCATCAAAGCAGCTTCACAATATCAATCAAATAACATAATGTTTGTTTCTTAGTGAAAAAACATCCACGTTTGGTAGGGCTGATCAATGGTATTAATGCTTGGCTAATTATTTTGAATATCCCCAACTGAACAAGCCAAAGGCAACAGTGGCAAGGAACCGAAAAACTCCATCAAGTGACCTACTGGTGTCCTAAAACTCCATCAGGTGACCTAATGGAGAAAAAAAAACCTTGGGAGAACCCAGGCTCAGTCGGGGGCCAGTTCTCCTCTGGCGTTTATGAACTAGAGGCCGGATTTATAGTAACTGTAAATTTGATACAGAATTTTGTTTTATTTTATCACTTCGGGGTGGGTACGCGAACCGGAATCACAACATTTTATCTGTAGAGTGGGAAAGGGATCCTCCATAGGGAGAGGCTAGTTGGCACTTCAGCACTGCGTTGTCATCGGGTCCAGGCAAAGCTCCTAGTCAGATCTGGATACGGCCTGGATCCGGTCGGCTGCGGGAAAACCTCGGGATAAACAAAGACACTAAAATTAGCGTAGATGCCATTCTTCTTATGATGATGTAACGAGTACATCAGGATTTAAGGGAAGTGTTCCCAGTTCCGGCTGACCTAATCTATGCAGCCTAACATTGAATTATAGAAGTCTATAATATATTATGTGTATGCTAGGTCAAAGAGATGTGTTTTTAGTCTAGCTTTGAACTGACAGAGTGTGTCTGCTTCCCGGACAATGGTAGGAAGACTGTTCCAAAGTTTTGGTGCTAAATAGGAAAAGGATCTACCGCCCGCAGTCGATTTTGAAATTCTAGGTATTATCAACTGGCCCGAATTTTGAGATCGCAATAGACGTGAAGGACTATAATGCGTTAAGAGCTCGCTCAAGTACTGCGGAGCTAAACCATTTAGTGCTTTGTAAGTAAGCAACAATATTTTAAAATTGATACGATGTTTAATAGGCAGCCAATGCAGTGTTGACAGAACCGGGCTAATATGGTCATATTTCCTGGTTCTAGTAAGAACTCGAGCGGCTGCGTTTTGGACCAGCTGTAGTTTATTTATTAAGCGTGCAGGGCAACCACCCAGTAGAGCATTACAATAATCTAGTCTTGTTGTCATGAAAGCATGAACTAATTGTTCCGCATTTGTTAATGAGAGCATATGTCGTAATTTAGATATATTTTTAAGATGGAAAATTGCGGTTTTACAGATACTAGACACATGACTTTCAAATGAAAGATTGCTATCAAAGAGCACACCCAGGTTCCTAACCGACGACGAAGACTTAACATAGCAGCCATCAAGGGTTAGACAGTATTCTAGGTTATTACGTGTGGAAGTTTTTTGTCCAATAATTAGAATCTCTGTTTTTTCAGAGTTTAGTAGTAGGAAATTACTAGTCATCCAATTTTTTATATGAGCTATGCATTCCGTTAATTTTGTGAATTGGTAAGTTTCGTTAGGTTTTGAAGAAATATACAGCTGAGTATCATCGGCATAACAATGAAAGCTAATTCCATGTTTCCTAATGATATGTCCTAATGGTAGCATGTACAGAGTGAACAGCAGCGGTCCTAGTACTGAGCCTTGTGGTACGCCATACTGAACTTGTGATCGATAAGACATCTCTTCATTTACTGCTACAAACTGATAACGGTCAGATAAGTATGATTTAAACCATGCTAGTGCAATTCCACTAATGCCAACATAGTTTTCCAGTCTATTTAAAAGAATGTTGTGGTCAATTGTGTCAAATGCAGCACTAAGATCAAGTAACACTAATAGAGAGATACAACCACGATCGGATGATAAAAGTAAATCATTTGTAACTCTAATGAGAGCTGTCTCAGTACTATGGTGCGGTCTAAATCCTGACTGAAAATCCTCGCAGATATCATTTCTTTCAAGAAAGGAACACAGTTGTGAGGATACTGCTTTTTCTAATATCTTTGACAGAAAAGGCAGATTTGAGATCGGCCTGTAATTGACTAATTCTGAAGGATCAAGTTGCGGTTTTTTAACAAGCGGTTTTATCATAGCCAGCTTAAAGGTTTTTGGTACATATCCTAGAGACAAAGACGAATTAATGATATTAAGAAGAGGATCTATGATCTGTGGAAGCATCTCTTTCAGTAGCTTAGTCGGTATAGGGTCTAACATACAAGTTGTCGATTTAGATGAATTAACGAGTTTGCAGAAATCTTCCTCTCCTATAGCAACAAATGAAAACAATTTTTCCTCAGGGAGACTACAATGCACTCCCTGATGCGATACTGTAGTAGACGGTTGCATAGTTATAATTTTGTCCCTGATATTATCAATCTTATAAGTGAAGAAGTTCATAAAGTCATTACTGCTGTGTTGCTTGGAAACTTCTGTGCTTAAAGCTTTCTTTTTCGTTAGTTTAGCCACTGTTTCAAATAAATACCTAGGATTATGTTTATTTTCTTCTAATAGGGTTGAAAAATAAGCAGATCTAGCAGCTTTTAAAGCCTCTCTGTAAGCAATCGAGCTCTCTTTCCATGAAATCCGAAATACCTCTAGTTTTGTTTTCTTCCAGTTGCGCTCCATTTTTCTGGCTGCTCTCTTAAGGGCCTGAGTGTGCTCGTTGTACCACGGCGTTGGACTATTTTCTTTAATCTTCTTTAAGCGCAACGGAGCAACTGCGTCTAAAGTCCTGGAAAAGAGAGAGTTAAAAGTTTCTGTTGCAATATCGAGTTCTTCTAAGCTATCCGGGATGCTGAGATGATGAAACTGATTAGGAAGATTATTGATAAAGCAATCTTTAGTGGCAGAAGTTATAGGTCTAACATATTTATAACACGGAGTCGGCTTTGCAGCCTTGGCTAAATGTAATTTACATGAGACTAGATAATGGTCTGAGATGTCATCGCTCTGCTGCAGAATTTCAACGGCATCAACATCTATTCCATGTGATAATATTAGATCTAGAGTATGATTACGACAATGAGTGGGTCCTGACACGTGTTGTCTAACTCCAATTGAGTTTACAATGTCTTTAAGTGCCAATCCCAATGCATCTTTTTCATTATCTACATGTATATTAAAATCACCAACAATTAGTACTTTATCGTTAGCCAATACTAATTCTGATAGAAAGTCCGCAAATTCTTTGATAAAATCTTTATGGTGGCCTGTATACAGTAGCCAGCAGAAATCTCAAACGTGATTTATCGTTTACACTATATATTTTTACATTAAGCACCAACACTTCAAAAGAAGTATATTTAAAAATAGATTTCTTAGTGGTTTTGAAAATAGTACTATAAATTACAGCAACACCTCCCCCTTTGCGTTTTAGACGAGGTTCATGTTTATAACAGTAATCTTGTGGGGTTGACTCATTTAAAGTAATGTAATCGTTTGGTTTTAGCCAGGTTTCTGTCAAACACAGCACATCTAGATTATAACTTGAAATCATATCATTAACTATGAGCGATTTTGAAGTAAGGGATCGAATATTCAGCAACCCAAGCTTTATCATTTGTTCATCTGTATTATATCTGTTTTTTATTTGTTGAACATCAATTAAATTTTTTACCTGACGTTTTTTGGATTTCCAAATTCGGGGAACAGACACAGTCTCTATATGATGATATCTAGGTGAAAGAGGCTCTATGTGATGGGATTTATCTGACCTTGGTGACGCGAGGCCGCTAGCAGACGGTCGGTTTAGCCAGTCTGTCTGCTTCCTGACCTGAGCCCCAGATTGTCATGTTTTAGCTCTAAGACTATGTGCCATATTACTAGAGAGAAGAGCAGCACCATCCCAGGAGGGATGAACACCATCTCTTTTCAACAGGTCAGGCTTGCCCCAAAAACTTTTCCAATTGTCTATGAATTCTATATTATTCAACGGACACCACTTAGACAACCAACCATTGAGTGAGGCCAATCTGCTAACTATCTCATCACTCCTGCGAACAGGAAGGGGGCCAGAGAAAATTACAGTGCCTGACATCGTACTTGCGAGTTTACACACCTCTTTAATATTAATTTTGGTGATCTCCGACTGGCGGAGTCGAACATCATTAGTGCCGACATGAATAATGATCTTAGAGAATTTACGATTAGCATTAGCCAGCACTTTTAAATTTGCTTTGATGTCAGGCGCTCTGGCTCCCGGCAAACATGTGACTATGGTGGCTGGTGTCTCTATTTTCACGTTCCGTGTGATCGAATCACCAATTACCAGGGCACAATCAACAGAATTCTCAGTGGGTGTTTCACTGAGTGGGGCAAATCGATTTGTTATGGTAATCGGAACGGAAGGGTGGTTTTTTAATCCGCGACTAGAGCGATCTCTCACGGTCACCCATCTGCCCTGCTGCGTGGGCTCTACTTCAGCCGGAACCGAATCATGTACAGAGTTCACTATGCTAGGCGCATCCAAAATAGTATCTAAAGCTCTAGTACTATCCTTACTATCCTCAATTAAAGTTTGGATGCGTGTCTCTAGCTCTGAAATCTTCTCCGTCAGTCTGACTGTCTCCTTGCATTTATCACAAATAAATCCTATATTGCCATCGGAGAAGGCTACACTAAACATATGACATGTGACACAGGTGACAATAACAGGACAAGACATTACTCACCGTTTGTGTTGACTGATTCTTACTTACCTGGGCTTTTATTAACTCAAAGGCGCGGGCGCGCGAGAGAAAATAAATAATAAATAAATGAGCGCGGGTGGCGCGTAAACACGCGTTCTGTGCTAACAATAACGGAAGCTAGCGATGTAAGGTTAATCTGAGATGGTGGGTAAACTATATTTAGTAATATAAAAAACTAGGAATGATAGTAAATGATGGTTCAAAACAGAAAGAAATACAAAGCTAATACGAGGCGTAGAGCTTACAGCCTCGACGCAAACAAACTCACAGCAGGCAGGAAGGCAGACAGGAGCAATCGATCCTCGATAGTAGAGAACCGAACATTCTACAGCAACCTTGTGTTTGTGTTTGTTTGCTTCAGTGAAGATCCATATTTGACCTTAAATACTGAAAATCACTAAACAAACAACCACTGAATTCACTTTACTCAAACCTGGAAAGAGAAGCAGATGAGCATCACGACAGTTATTCAGTGTCTTCAGCTTTAAAAGCTTTAAGTTTGTTAGCAGACGTCAGATGCCTGTTTAATTCATGCAGGAAGATTTACGCTTGACAGGTTTGAAGATCCCGTTCTTCGCAATTCCATTTTTCAAACTTTAGTTAGTGTGCAATGTTGCTGTTAGAGCATAAATAATACCTGTAAAATTATAAAGCTCAAAGTTCAATGCCTAGCGAGATATTTTATTTAACAGAAGTCCCCCTTCAAAGCCTACAGCGAACGGCCGGTTTGGACTACGTCCCTCTACTTCCGTTTTTAATGACGTGACTAGAACAGTTTTTTGACTAATCTCCGCCCACAGGAATACACAAAAAAGGGGCGTGGTCTTGTTGCGCTCCCACGGAGAAGAGGAAGAGTTTTGTTTGTAGAGTGTGTTTGTCGCCATGTCGTCGAGAGATGCTTAGAGATCAATGCTTACAATTTAGGTTTAATCTGCATCATTCGTCGACAAACCTATACATTGATGTGAGGCAGTAATAATTTAATCTGCAGTCGCGTAACATTCAACTTTTAATAAATAAATTATTGTAATGCATGGCAATGATTTCTTTTACACAACATGGCAGATTTTAAGGCTATATATTTATGGTAAAAATAAAGTGTATTTATATAAATTGTTTGGATGAAAACAATTTCAAAAGAACTATACACAACAAAAAATAATTTAATTAGGAATAATTAGGAATTTAGTTACAGTACTTTTTGTATTTCTTTGCAGCAGATGTTTTCAACCTCCATTGGCATTTTGTGACAGTTACCACATGTACACCTAAAAAACATATATTACTAATCAAAACTCGTGCACACTGTAAATAAGGTAGGAATAAACAATGGACTTATTTTAAAAATTCAACAACACCATCTTTAATTCGACAGATGGACAAAACCATATACCATAAGCTTTTGTAACATTTAACATTACAATTTAACCAATTAAAAGTATGACAACTACTAAATAAACAGCTTACCACTGTGAAACATCCTGCAAAAGTCGTGTTTGAACAGGTTCTAATCGATTTTCT
>CM060631.1:85000-90000 GCA_030578275.1 Meda fulgida | reverse complement strand
ACGACACACACACACCTGAGGAAGATGACACCTGAGGAAGATGACACCTGAGGAAGATGACACCTGAGGAAGATGACACCTGAGGAAGACCACACGCACCTGAGGAAGACCACACGCACCTGAGGAAGACCACACGCACCTGAGGAAGACCACACGCACCTGAGGAAGACCACACGCACCTGAGGAAGACACCACACGCACCTGAGGAAGACACCACACGCACCTGAGGAAGACACCACACGCACCTGAGGAAGACGACACACACGCACCTGAGGAAGACGACACACACGCACCTGAGGAAGACGACACACACACACCTGAGGAAGATGACACCTGAGGAAGATGACACCTGAGGAAGATGACACCTGAGACACCTGAGGAAGATGACACCTGAGGAAGACGACACCTGAGGAAGACGACACACGCACCTGAGGAAGACGACACACGCACCTGAGGAAGACGACACACGCACCTGAGGAAGACGACACACGCACCTGAGGAAGACGACACACGCACCTGAGGAAGACGACACACGCACCTGAGGAAGACGACACACGCACCTGAGGAAGACAACACACACACCTGAGGAAGACCACACACACCTGATCCCTCGCTCTGCTCCTGATGTGGATCACAGGCGAGTTCTGTTCTGATCCGGCAGTCGTGTTACTCGTGTAATGGAGAAACTCTCCTGATTCCCGATGGGTTCACCCGAGGTCGTGGAGCTGCTGAAGCTCAGGCTGGTGTTCTCCAGGGGTCAGACGTTACGCAGCTCTGACCTCTGACCCCTCTCGCTTATACGCGCCGGGAAGGTCACGTGTGTTTTCTTTCTCTCGCCTGCGTTTGGCTGCTAAACATCTGCGGAGTCCGAGTTTCTCTGCGGCTAATCACAAATATTTGTGCGCTCTCAGGGTTGGTGTTTTTAGCCTTCCAGTCTGTGTTGTGAAACTCGATCGTTCTCTTTTCTCCCGGTGCTCGCCGACCCTCGTACCAGAATCAACTGATAATTGACAGCCAGTCAAAACAGTTCACCTGAATCCAGCGGCGTGGCACATTCCCCGATCCACCTCAGAAACCGGATCTGTCTGAGATCAGTAGCAGCTGAGGCGTTCGCTCATAACGCTTTGGCAAAATTGGCGTGAAACCCCAGATAAAATCATCAGGCGCAGAATTACACTGAAGAGAAACAAATCCGGCTGAGAGTCGGGCCGCCTGACCCACGGCTCTGGTTTCAGCTCAGGTGCCCGAGGGCAAACGGGGAATGCATGTTAACTCAGCAGGGAAAACACGGCTTCCACCTGTGTAAGCAGAACCACAGGTTTACAATAACAGGTGAGGACCGAGTTCAGCTGCGCACGGATCTCCACCGGATGAAGACCTTCAGACGGATGATTTCAGCAAAGGCCCACTTGTTTGATTGTTAAATATTTTGGCTAATTTAATTATGCTTTCAGCTACCAATAAGTTTACTATAATTTGTGTATTTATACATTTTTTTTATATATATATACATTTTTTTTAATTATATTGTGTTTACAATTTGTAGTTATTTTTATTTTATCAATTTTGTTTTTAGATTTTATTTTCAATTGCAATTATTTTTATTGTATTTTATTTTGTAATTGTTTTATATTTCCTTAGTTTTTTCCCCCATTTAATTTTTTTTATTCTATTTTATTTTATACTTTTAAATTTTAATCATCTTTATTTTATTTTAACGCTGAGCTCATGGCATCTATTCCCAGTGAATGCATCTAGTTAGTTTAGTTTTCATTAACATTCACTCTATCTTTGTTAGTTTTAGTTTAGCTGTTGTTTTCTAGTTTGAGTTTATTTTTTTATTTATTTTTTTATTATTATTTTTTTTGGGTCTGACATTAAGTCGTGAAAAAGTATTTTAGTTCATTTCTTTCTTTTTTTGATTTCATCTATCAGAAATGTTTGCATGCACAGAAGAGGCTCAGAAAGGCTGATGGTCGTTGTGTCGTCGTTCTGGCGGCCGCTGTTCCTGGTGGGAATGTGTTTTACTGGTAACGCAGTGTTTTGTTGTGTGGTTTTCGAGCGAGCTGCAGATTAAATGAGTTGGGCTGGTCCCTCGTCCGGTCGGTCTCGCTGTAAACAGTGTCTGCCAGCGGCTGTATGCCTCAGTGGACTGGGAATAACTCTAGCGCTGGACTGCGGTCTCAGAGAGACACCTGGAGCCGTCTCCTTTTCACCTCTCGCTTACCCTGAGCTCCTCACAGGCTGTTTGTCCTCGCAGTAACCAAAGCAAGCGTCCTCGGGGCCACAAGGGACATCCTGACCTCACGAGACGCGTGTGTTCGAGGCCCGAAGGACGTCATGACCTCATGGAGGTGTGTCTGTGTTTGAGGCTCAGCTCACCGAGGTCACATTGCTGTTGGTGAAGTGCTTGTAAACTGAGCGTAGAGTTGATGATGGCTATCGTGACCTCAGGATAGTCAGGCTTCCGGGATCTTACGTTTCGTAAGAATAAATCCAAGGGCACCGCTAAGGGGGAGAAAGTTCTAAGGGTCCATGCACTTTTGGGGCCCCCATAGATCTATTTTATTAATGGAATGGGTGCGGTAGGATGCCCAACCCCATATTCTTTCATAGAGCCCAAAGTTTCTAGTGGCTCCCCTGAATAAATAATTTACTCTTTCTTCTGTGGAATACAAAAGTAGATGTTCAGCAGAATGTTCACGCTGCTCTTTTCCAGGCCGTAAAGGTCCGGTGTAACACTGATAACAAACCCAAGGTTATGTCACGCAGCTGTCAAATCTAAAAATATCATATTTTGTGATCCACAGGATTGGAATGACTTGAGGGCGAGTAATTGATTAGATAATGTCCTTTAATACGGTGTATGAATGTCTTATAGTGATTGAAATGAAGTTATTTTTCAAAAACCCTCGACACGCTGGAATGATTGAGTTTGACGTGTCTTTGCATGATGTTGAGCTGATTTGTTCTGTCAGTAGTCTGTCACCTGCTGCTGACCCCTGACCTCTGACCCCTGGAGTGCACTGTGTGGAAGGCTTGTTCATTCTCAGCTCATTGAACATGAATGCTGGGTAAATGATGCCGGATTCCCAGTGGTTTTGCCAGCAGAACCGGCACCAGTGACTCATCGGTCTCGGATCCGACAGACCCGAGCAGTCCCGATGTGTGTGTGTGCTCCTGCAGTCCTGATGTGTGTGTGTGCTCCTGCAGTCCTGATGTGTGTGTGCGTGTGTGTGCTCCTGCAGCCCTGATGTGTGTGTGCTCCTGCAGTCCTGATGTGTGTGTGCTCCTGCAGTCCCGATGTGTGTGTGTGCTCCTGCAGTCCTGATGTGTGTGTGTGCTCCTGCAGTCCTGATGTGTGTGTGCTCCTGCAGTCCTGATGTGTGTGTGTGCTCCTGCAGTCCTGATGTGTGTGTGTGCTCCTGCAGTCCTGATGTGTGTGTGCGTGTGTGTGCTCCTGCAGCCCTGATGTGTGTGTGCTCCTGCAGTCCTGATGTGTGTGTGCTCCTGCAGTCCTGATGTGCGTGTGTGTGCTCCTGCAGTCCTGATGTGTGTGTGTGCTCCTGCGGTCCTGATGTGTGTGTGCGTGAGTGTGCTCCTGCGGTCCTGATGTGTGTGTGCTCCTGCGGTCCTGATGTGTGTGTGTGCTCCTGCAGTCCTGATGTGTGTGTGTGTGCTCCTGCAGTCCTGATGTGTGTGTGCTCCTGCAGTCCTGATGTGTGTGTGTGCTCCTGCAGTCCTGATGTGTGTGTATGCTCCTGCAGTCCTGATGTGTGTGTGTGCTCCTGCAGTCCTGATGTGTGTGTGTGCTCTTGCAGTTCTGATGTGTGTGTGCTCCTGCAGTCCTGATGTATGTGTGCTCCTGCAGTCCTGATGTGTGTGTGTGCTCCTGCGGTCCTGATGTGTGTGTGCTCCTGCAGTCCTGATGTGTGTGTGCTCCTGCAGTCCTGATGTGTGTGTGTGCTCCTGCGGTCCTGATGTGTGTGTGCTCCTGCAGTCCTGATGTGTGTGTGCTCCTGCAGTCCTGATGTGTGTGTGTGCTCCTGCAGTCCTGATGTGTGTGTGCTCCTGCAGTCCTGATGTGTGTGTGCTCCTGCAGTCCTGATGTGTGTGTGCTCCTGCAGTCCTGATGTGTGTGTGTGCTCCTGCAGTCCTGATGTGTGTGTGTGCTCCTGCGGTCCTGATGTGTGTGTGCTCCTGCAGTCCTGATGTATGTGTGCTCCTGCAGTCCTGATGTGTGTGTGTGCTCCTGCGGTCCTGATGTGTGTGTGCTCCTGCGGTCCTGATGTGTGTGTGCTCCTGCAGTCCTGATGTGTGTGTGCTCCTGCAGTCCTGATGTGTGTGTGTGCTCCTGCGGTCCTGATGTGTGTGTGCTCCTGCAGTCCTGATGTGTGTGTGCTCCTGCAGTCCTGATGTGTGTGTGTGCTCCTGCAGTCCTGATGTGTGTGTGTGCTCCTGCAGTCCTGATGTGTGTGTGTGCTCTAGCAGTTCTGATGTGTGTGTGCTCCTGCAGTCCTGATGTGTGTGTGTGCTCCTGCAGTCCTGATGTGTGTGTGTGCTCCTGCAGTCCTGATGTGTGTGTATGCTCCTGCGGTCCTGATGTGTGTGTGCTCCTGCAGTCCTGATGTGTGTGTATGCTCCTGCAGAAATGATGTGTGTATGTTCTCCTGCAGTCCTGATGTGTGTGTGCTCCTGCAGTCCTGATGTGTGTGTGTGCTCCTGCAGTACTGATGTGTGTGTGTGCTCCTGCAGAAATGATGTGTGTGTGTGTGCTCCTGCGGTCCTGATGTGTGTGTATGCTCCTGCAGTCCTGATGTGTGTGTGTGCTCCTGCAGTCCTGATGTGTGTGTGTGCTCCTGCAGTCCTGATGTGTGTGTGCTCCTGCAGTCCTTATGTGTGTGTATGCTCCTGCAGTCCTGATGTGTGTGTGTGCTCCTGCAGTCCTGATGTGTGAGTGTGCTCCTGCAGTCCTGATGTGTGTGTGTGTGCTCCTGCAG
>CM060631.1:60000-82500 GCA_030578275.1 Meda fulgida | reverse complement strand
CATGAATTTAACACAATAATGCTAAATAATCATTTAGAATAAATACAGCAATATTCTATTTAAAAACATTGATTTCATGGTTACTTTAAGACAGGGGTTCTCAAACTTTTTGGGACCAGGGACCCCTTAGAGCGGAAAAAAAATTCCAAGGACCCCCTCATAACAATAACTGTCTCTGGTTAATATGCTTAAAACTATTTGTACTCTTAAATGCCATTGGAATGAATTGCATTGTAATCTTTTTCACCCTAAAAACTTCAGACCTGTTTTATAGAACAGAAAAACATGTCAGTTTAAAATCATGTTAATACCACTTATACTTGTAAACAGTGGGTCTTTTATTCAAATTGCATTTGGACTCAATAGCATTTACACTAAGTAATTTATCTTAAAAGCTTTCATAAAATCGACAGCAAGACAGCAAGCACAGGCTTGTTCTAATAAAACTAAACTAAACAAATATTTTTCCCTTTGCATTAAAGGTACTTAGAACGTGCTTTTCCAGCGTTGAGCATTGTAGCCAATCACAGACATGTCTGTTGAACACATCGGCCAATCAGAGCCGTTTAAACGAGTCGCGTGCTGAAGATGTGTTTTGCGCGAGCTCACCGAGTTCTACACTTTTCGCAAACCGGTCGTTATTATTGGCAATAACCTTAAGATGCAAATAGATAAATAAATAAAAATACCCAATTTTAGTTTGGGCTAGCCCGAATATCCACTGACCTTAGAACCGCCCCTATTTTTGTATCAAATTAAATGCTGAAACGTTCTCAAAGTGACTCATAGCAGCTCTGGAGATGACGCTCTTGTGTAAAGGCAAAAGGCTCATACATTTTTACTCACGTAGGCCTATGCCGCCTATCAAAGAGAATGAAAGCCCGTGTCCGCCATATAAAACTATAAAAAAGGTAGGCTAATTGTTACTTTTTAATATCACAATTCTGACTTTAAAGTCACAAATATCTTTTCTTTTCTTTTTTGTATTCAGTGGAGGAAACGGGCTTCCATTAGAAATGACATAGGCAAGCTACTAAACTCCTAAAACAATATTAATTTAAAACAGTTTAAATAAACTTACGGATAAAAAAAACAACTGAAAAATTTAAACCTAGCCTCTTAAATTTGATTTAACAACTAGGCTACTACTGTATATTCGCGGATTCACTCTTCTCTCTGGATATGCGCGCGCGTTTGTGGGGGGAGAGAAGGAGAGAGCTGGTGCACTCTGCCAAGAATTTCCCCGATGGTCTGACTGTATTCCGCGATTCCGTTCATAAGGTTCTAAAATTATTTCGCGGACCCCCTGGCAACGGGTCACGGACCCCACTTTGAGAACCACTGCTTTAAGACACATTCTGTGCATATGCAGATGAATAAGTTCAGATCGTGATATCACCTGTGTGTGTGTTCAGGTGTGTGGCTGTCCACCGCAGGCCGCCGCGTTCTCAAGCTCGGGGGAGAGTGTGTGTGGCAGCAGCGTCCCCTGTGGGCAGGACAGTGGCTTCGGCAGCGACAGTGCCCGCCTGCGGATGGTTCAGATGGAGCGTCAGAGCGGCGCTGGTCAGTACCGGCTCGCCCGGCCCTCGCAGCAGCCCAGCATCACCAAGAACCTCCGCTTCGTCCCATTCGACGTGTTCCTCACCGCCGGCCGCATCTCTCTGATGACCTACGCAACGCTGCCCGCGGCTAACACTCCCGCGGCTAATCCTCCCTCTGCTAACCCTCACGTGGCTAACACTCCCGCTGCTAACACTCCCGCGGCTAATGCTCCCGTGGCTAACGTGCCGGAGGACGAGACGACCCGGGACTGCAGTCTGTCCTCGCTGACGGCCGACGACCTACTGAACGCTAACGGTGCCGGCGGGTGGCCGGGGCTCCTGGGCGTTCCGGCTCCAGGCCGCTCGTCTGCGCGTCAGGCTCTGGGAGTGACGGTGGTTAGACAGCCGGGCCGGAGAGGAGCCCGAGATTCCCGCCTGCAGCCGCTGCTGTTCCTGCAGCTCAACCAGCCCTCCGTCCTGCTGCACACACACACTCACACACAGCGGCTAGAGCTCTCGCTGTTCGACCTCACGCTCAAGGGGGCCGCCAACGACTACTGGAGTCTCGGTGAGTGAGACACACACACACACACACACACACTCACACCCTCACTCACACACACGCACACACACAAACAAACAAACACAAACAAACAAACACGCACACACACGCACACACGCACACACACGCACACACACGCACACACACGCACACACACGCACACACACACGCACACACACACACACACACACTCACACCCTCACTCACACACAAACACAGACATACACACACAAGTCAAGTCACCTTTATTTATATAGCACTTTTTACAATACAGAGTGTTTCAAAGCAGCTTTACAGAGATAACAGGGAAATAATGCAACAAAGTTTGTTTCCAGAAGAAAATATCGTCACAGTCCAGCTTAAAGCTGCCGTTGGCAACATTTTTTTTATCATATTCAGTGAAATCGACACTATAATCCGACAGAACAACATAAATAAAGTGCCCCACGAACTCGGTGGGAGGGTATTCGCTGATAGTGGGGGAGGGGCATGAGAGTTGTAAACATTCAAAATTTTGCCTAAGTCCACTCAATCTGCCAGACCTGCCGACTGAAGCTTTAAGCAAGTTCAGTGATGGTTCATTTTTTTTCCATAAAGTTATTAATTTAGTTAATTTATATATATAGCCGCTCTGGAGAAAACCATGATGTCATCGTCCAGCTCAGTTCAGTTCTCATATAATGCTGTCAATGCAGGAGATCAATAATATTGTTGAATATTAAATGTCCCGAACTAAGCAGCCAAAAGCCAAAGGCGACAGTGAAGGAACCAAAACTCCATCACTGCAAAATGGAGAAAAGGGTTAGGGTTAGGCTAACCCTTACCCTAACTAACCCTAAACCAAAACTCAGTTCTCAGTCTCAGCCAAGGAACCAACGGTGTGTGATTATGATTATGATTCAGGCATTACAGGTCAGAGTGGATCAGAACATTCACAATATTTATCCAGTTCATCAGATCGGATCATCACGCCGGTATGGAGACGAGTGTGTTGAGGATCAGTGCCGATGCTGTCGTGTCGATGAGGCCTTCACAGGGAGAGTCTAGATCACACACTCTTTGCTGACATTTCAGGGATGCGTTGTGGTCGTGTCTAGGCGCAGGTCCTCCATCTGATCTGGATACGGCCCGGATCTGGCTGACTACATCATGTGTTGTGGTCGTGTCTAGGCGCAGGTCCTCCATCTTTAATAGGGAACCAATGTAGTGTTCAAAGAATGGAATAATATGGTCATACTTCCTGGTTCTGCTGCGTTTTGGACCAGCTGTAGTTTGTTTATTATGCATGCAGGGCAACCACCCATAAGAGCATTACAATAATCTACACACACACTTACTCACTCACGCACTCACGCACTCACGCACTCACTCACTCACTCACTCACTCACTCACTCACTCACTCACTCTCTCACACACACACACACTCACACTCTCCTGTCTGCTCCTGTCTGCCTTCCTGCCTGCTGTGAGTTTGTTTGCGTCGAGGCTGTAAGCTCTTCGCCTCGTATTAGCTTCGTATTTCTTTGTTTTGAACCATCATTTACTATCATTTCTAGTTGTTTATATTACTAAATATAGTTTACCCACCATCTCAGATTAACCTTACATCGCTAGCTTCCGTTATTGTTAGTACCGCACGCTAGTGTTTACGCGCCACCCGCGCTCATTTATTTATTATTTATTTTCTCTCGCGCGCCCGCGCATTTGAGTTCATAAAAGCCCAGGTAAGTAAGAATCAGTCAACACAAACGGTGAGTAATGTCTTGTCCTGTTATTGTCACCTGTGTCACATGTCACATGTTTAGTATAGCCTTCTCCGATGGCAATATAGGATTTATTTGTGATAAATGCAAGGAGACAGTCAGACTGACGGAGAAGATTTCAGAGCTAGAGACACGCATCCAAACTTTAATTGAGAATAGTAAGGATAGTACTAGAGCTTTAGATACTTTTTTGGATGCGCCTAGCATAGTGAACTCTGTACATGATTCGGTTCCGGCTGAAGTAGAGCCCACGCAGCAGGGCAGATGGGTGACCGTGAGAGATCGCTCTAATCGCGGATTAAAAAACCACTCTTCCGTTCCAATTACCATAACAAATCGATTTGCCGCACTCAGTGAAACACCCACTGAGAATTCTGTTGATTGTGCCCTGGTAATTGGTGAGTCGATCACACGGAACGTGAAAATAGAGACAACAGCCACCATAGTCACATGTTTGCCGGGAGCCAGAGCGCCTGACATCAAAGCAAATTTAAAAGTGCTGGCTAATGCTAATCGTAAATTCTCTAAGATCATTATTCATGTCGGCACTAATGATGTTCGACTCCGCCAGTCGGAGATCACCAAAATTAATATTAAAGAGGTGTGTAAACTCGCAAGTACGATGTCAGGCACTGTAATTTTCTCTGGCCCCCTTCCTGTTCGCAGGAGTGATGAGATAGTTAGCAGATTGGCCTCACTCAATGGTTGGTTGTCTAAGTGGTGTCCGTTGAATAATATAGAATTCATAGGCAATTGGAAAAGTTTTTGGGGCAAGCCTGACCTGTTGAAAAGAGATGGTGTTCATCCCTCCTGGGATGGTGCTGCTCTTCTCTCTAGTAATATGGCACATAGTCTTAGAGCTAAAACAAGACAATCTGGGGCCCAGGTCAGGAAGCAGACAGACTGGCTAAACCGACCGTCTGCTAGCGGCCTCGCGTCACCAAGGTCAGATAAATCTCATCACATAGAGCCTCTTTCACCTAGATATCATCATATAGAGACTGTGTCTGTTCCCCGAATTTGGAAATCCAAAAAACGTCAGGTAAAAAATTTAATTGATGTTCAACAAATAAAAAACAGATATAATACAGATGAACAAATGATAAAGCTTGGGTTGCTGAATATTCAATCCCTTACTTCAAAATCGCTCATAGTTACTGATATGATTTCAGATTATAATCTAGATGTGCTGTGTTTGACAGAAACCTGGCTAAAACCAAACAATTACATTACTTTAAATGAGTCAACCCCACAAGATTACTGTTATAAACATGAACCTCGTCTAAAACGCAAAGGGGGAGGTCTTGCTGTAATTTATAGTAATATTTTCAAAACCACTAAGAAATCTATTTTTAAATATACTTCTTTTGAAGTGTTGGTGCTTAATGTAAAAATATATAGTGTAAACGATAAATCACGTTTGAGATTTCTGCTGGCTACTGTATACAGGCGGCCAGGGCACCATAAAGATTTTATCAAAGAATTTGCGGACTTTCTATCAGAATTAGTATTGGCTAACGATAAAGTATTAATTGTTGGTGATTTTAATATACATGTAGATAATGAAAAAGATGCATTGGGATTGGCACTTAAAGACATTGTAAACTCAATTGGAGTTAGACAACACGTGTCAGGACCCACTCATTGTCGTAATCATACTCTAGATCTAATATTATCACATGGAATAGATGTTGATGCCGTTGAAATTCTGCAGCAGAGCGATGACATCTCAGACCATTATCTAGTCTCATGTAAATTACATTTAGCCAAGGCTGCAAAGCCGACTCCGTGTTATAAATATGTTAGACCTATAACTTCTGCCACTAAAGATTCCTTTATCAATAATCTTCCTAATCAGTTTCATCATCTCAGCATCCCGGATAGCTTAGAAGAACTCGATATTGCAACAGAAACTTTTAACTCTCTCTTTTCCAGCACTTTAGACGCAGTTGCTCCGTTGCGCTTAAAGAAGATTAAAGAAAATAGTCCAACGACGTGGTACAACGAGCACACTCATGCCCTTAAGAGGGCAGCCAGAAAAATGGAGCGCAACTGGAAGAAAACAAAACTAGAGGTATTTCGGATTTCTTGGAAAGAGAGCTCGATTGCTTACAGAGAGGCTTTAAAAGCTGCTAGATCTGCTTATTTTTCAACCCTATTAGAATAAACTAAACATAATCCTAGGTATTTATTTGAAACAGTGGCTAAACTAGCGAAAAAGAAAGCTTCAAGCACAGAAGTTTCCAAGCAACACAGCAGTAATGACTTTATGAACTTCTTCACTTATAAGATTGGTAATATCAGGGACAAAATTATAACTATGCAACCGTCTACTACAGTATCGCATCAGGGAGTGCATTGTAGTCTCCCTGAGGAAAAATTCTATTCATTTGTTGCTATAGGAGAGGAAGAATTCTGCAAACTCGTTAATTCATCTAAATCGACAACTTGTATGTTAGACCCTATACCGACTAAGCTACTGAAAGAGATGCTTCCAGAGATCATAGATCCTCTTCTTAATATCATTAATTCGTCTTTGTCTCTAGGATATGTACCAAAAACCTTTAAGCTGGCTATGATAAAACCGCTTGTTAAAAAAACGCAACTTGATCCTTCAGAATTAGTCAATTACAGGCCGATCTCAAATCTGCCTTTTCTGTCAAAGATATTAAAAAAAGCAGTATCCTCACAACTGTGTTCCTTTCTTGAAAGAAATGATATCTGCGAGGATTTTCAGTCAGGATTTAGACCGCACCATAGTACTGAGACAGCTCTCATTAGAGTTACAAATGATTTACTTTTATCATCCGATCGTGGTTGTATCTCTCTATTAGTGTTACTTGATCTTAGTGCTGCATTTGACACAATTGACCACAACATTCTTTTAAATAGACTAGAAAACTATGTTGGCATTAGTGGAATTGCACTAGCATGGTTTAAATCATACTTATCTGACCGTTATCAGTTTGTAGCAGTAAATGAAGAGATGTCTTATCGATCACAAGTTCAGTATGGCGTACCACAAGGCTCAGTACTAGGACCGCTGCTGTTCACTCTGTACATGCTACCATTAGGACATATCATTAGGAAACATGGAATTAGCTTTCATTGTTATGCCGATGATACTCAGCTTTACATTTCTTCAAAACCTAACGAAACTTACCAATTCACAAAATTAACTGAATGCATAGCTGATTAAAAAAATTGGATGACTAGTAATTTCCTACTACTAAACTCTGAAAAAACAGAGATTCTAATTATTGGACAAAAAACTTCCACACGTAATAACCTAGAATACTGTCTAACACTTGATGGCTGCTCTGTTAAGTCTTCGTCGTCGGTTTGGAACCTGGGTGTGCTTTTTGATAGCAATCTTTCATTTGAAAGTCACGTGTCTAGTATCTGTAAAACCGCATTTTTCCATCTTAAAAATCTATCTAAATTACAACATATGCTCTCATTAACAAATGCGGAACAATTAGTTCATGCTTTCATGACATTAAGACTAGATTATTGTAATGCTCTACTGGGTGGTTGCCCTGCACGCTTAATAAATAAACTACAGCTGGTCCAAAACGCTGCAGCTCGAGTTCTTACTAGAACCAGGAAACATGACCATATTAGCCCGGTTCTGTCAACACTGCATTGGCTGCCTATTAAACATCGTATAAATTTTAAAATATTGTTGATTACTTACAAAGCACTAAATGGTTTAGCTCCGCAGTACTTGAGCGAGCTCTTAACGCATTATAGTCCTTCACGTCTATTGCGATCTCAAAATTCGGGCCAGTTGATAATACCTAGAATATCAAAATCGACTGCGGGCGGTAGATCCTTTTCCTATTTAGCACCAAAACTTTGGAACAGTCTTCCTACCATTGTCCGGGAAGCAGACACACTCTGTCAGTTCAAAGCTAGACTAAAAACACATCTCTTTGACCTAGCATACACATAATATATTATAGACTTTATAATTCAATGTTAGGCTGCATAGATTAGGTCAGCCGGAACTGGGAACACTTCCCTTAAATCCTGATGTACTCGTTACATCATCATAAGAAGAATGGCATCTACGCTAATTTTAGTGTCTTTGTTTATCCCGAGGTTTTCCCGCAGCCTACCGGATCCAGGCCGTATCCAGATCTGACTAGGAGCTTTGCCTGGACCCGATGACAACGCAGTGCTGAAGTGCCAACTAGCCTCTCCCTATGGAGGATCCCTTTCCCACTCTACAGATAAAACGTTGTGATTCCGGTTCGCGTACCCACCCCGAAGTGATACAATAAAACAAAATTCTGTATCAAATTACAGTTACTATAAATCCGGCCTCTAGTTCATAAACGCCAGAGGAGAACTTGCCCCCGACTGAGCCTGGGTTCTCCCAAGGTTTTTTTTTTCTCCAGTAGGTCACCTGGTGGAGTTTTAGGACACCAGTAGGTCACTTGATGGAGTTTTTCGGTTCCTTGCCACTGTTGCCTTTGGCTTGCTCAGTTGGGGATATTCAAAATAATTAACCAAGCATTAATACCATTGATCAGCCCTACCAAACGTGGATGTTTTTTCACTAAGAAACAAACATTATGTTATTTGATTGATATTGTGAAGCTGCCTTGATGCAATTTATATTGTGAAAAGCGCTATATAAATACACTTGACTTGACTCTCTCTCTCACACACACACACACACACACACACACACACACACACACACACACACACACACACACACACACACTCTCCATCTCTCATTCTCTCTCTCTTTCTGTTACACACACTCACACTCACACACACTCCATCTCTCTCTCTCTCTCACACACACACACACACACACACTCCATCTCTCACTCTCTCTCTCTCTCTCTCTCTCTCTCTCTCTCTCTCTCTCTCTCTCTCTCTCTCTCAGACGCAGGGAAGTCTCTCCCCGAGGCCTTGGACTACAGTGTGTTCTGGCTGCAGACGGTGGCAGGAGAAGCTGATGGTCGCACAGGAATCCCTCCTCCACTCCTGTCTGTGGTCGTCAGAGACTTCCTGAGCGGACCAGGTGAGTTCAGACGCGAGTGTGCGTGTCTGTGTTCTGGATCCTCACACACATCTCTCTATCTCTCTCTCAGAGTTAAAGGTGGAGGTCAGTCGGCCGCTGAGGGTCAGTCCCACACTGGCTAAAATAGAGCAGGCCAAAGTCTTCTGGAAGAAACTCTTTCCTGAGAATGATGGCGAATCACAGCCCACCAGAACACCACCAGACTCCGCCCACTCCTGCAGTGATGCCCCGCCCACAGCTGATCATCTGCTGCGCTTCCTGCAGACGCCGGTTCCCTTCCAGAAGATGGCGCTGCGCACAGTGCAGATGGTGGTGTGTGTGGAGATGGAGTCGCACATGGCGCGGCCCAGTCTGAGTGTGTGTGTGTCGGCCATGACAGGCGCGCTGGCGCTGAAGAACGCCGGCAAACCCACAGGTCAGTTGCAGTTACTGCTCTTCAGTACGCCTTTAACACTTCAAGCGCCAAAGTTGCAAAATTGTGACAAGACGTCATACTTAATAAAACAGGCTGTAGATCCTAATATGGTGTAATATCTAATTTGTATTCCCTACCACTAGATGGCAGACATGTAATACTTCAATTCAAGATCAAAATGACGTCATGTTCCTATTCAAAGTGTTGGAGGAAACAGCAGAGCAAGTGAGCGATCGTGTCATTGATGCGGAAGCAGTTCAGTTCAGAGCGTCTGAGTAAATTGTGAGATTTGTGAGAGAAAATCATCAAATCGGTAAAGAAAACTTGTACCGTTAGGATGTGTTGCAAATGTTATTCGCCGATTCTGACTCAGAAGAGGAATATTTGCCTTTTGTAAATGACGATCGGCCGTCTAATGATCGCGCTTCTCCCGGTACATCTTTGCCGCGCAATGGTGCCGCCCGCGGCTCTCGCGGTACAACTTTGCCGCGCGCGCCTCTCCCGGTACAACTTTGCCGAGGCGCGCGCCTCTCCCGGTACAACTTTGCCGAGGCGCGCGCCTCTCGCGGTACAACTTTGCCGAGGCGCGCACCTCTCGCGGTACAACTTTGCCGCGCGCGCCTCTCGCGGTACAACTTTGCAGCGCGCGCCTCTCCCAGTACAACTTTGCCGCCCGCGCTTCTCCAGGTACATCTTTGCCACGCAAGGCGCAAGTGTTCATGAAGCACAAACAGATCATTTTGACCATTTGCCCCATAAGTATAAAAAAAAATGAAACATGCAAATAAGTTCAAACATTAGTTCAATATCTACTATTTCCTGAATATTATGAAATTCAAGAGGGCCGCCCCTGATGACGTCATAATATGCAAATTAGATGAGTATATTTACACGCCACATAAACTTTCAGTCATCCCTAACATCTTTCTAATTTATTGTAGATCTCTATCTTTAAGCCCTTTGAAGCCACAAGCTTTTGAAATTTTGATGTCAAAATCCAGCATTTTTTCAAAAAAACCTTGGCGTCTAAAGAGTTAATCTAGCTCAGGCTGAGGGCCTGTTACCCACACTACACTGCGGCAGATAATCCGAGCATTTGCTTTATTTGTGTGTGTGTGTGTGTGTGTGTGTGTGTGTGTGTGTGTGTGTGTGTGTGTGTGTGTGTGTGTGTGTGTGTGTGTGTGTGTGTGTGTGTGTGTGTGGAGCTGCACATTGGTGGTGGTTGAGGATATTTCCCCGTTCCATATGTAAAAAGCTTTGAGTACCTAGAAAAGCGCTAGATAAATGTAATGAATTAATTAATTCTTGATAGAGGCCTAAGATGACTTAAAATGGATTCAATTAAGAAAAACAAGCACAGCAAATTAGCTTATTTTAAACATTTCTTATTAAATTTTACTTTTATCTTTGATATACTGTATGTTTTAAAAGTGCATATTCACTTTTATTATGAATATACAGTACATTTGACTAATTATGCCACGCTCTAAAATATTTTACTAGGTAGAAATTTGAGAAAAAATATTTCTGATCCAGTAAATCTGGAATGACTGGAAAAGTCACGTGAGTTCTCAGTTATTTTCGTGTGTGTGTGTTTGATCACATCAGCACTGGTACTAGTGAACAGCAGTGGAAGTGAGAGTGTGTGTGTGTATTCTCCCTCTGTGCGCTCCGTCCATCTGCCCAACAGATGCTTTCATAGAGTTTCTCCAGATATAGTGATTGTTGAGAATTTTAATTAAAACCTCAACAATTTGCACTTGTTTACTGGATTGGACATAACTGCAGCATGAGACATGCGACGGCCTCGAGCCACACGGACTCTCTCTCTCTGCCCGGAGTTTGATGTGCTTTTATTAAACACAGTCGACACAGAGTTTGGCCAAACACTGGTAAACAGCAGACGAGGATGTGAGCGTTTGTGTTGGTGTGGAAATAACAGAGCGCTGTGAGTTTCTGGAGTCCGGCCTGCGCGTGTGTGTGTGTGTGTGTGTGTGTGCGTCTGTTTGTCTGTGTGTCTAAATCGTGTTCGCTCGTGTTCGATGACTCTAAATCTGTGTGTGTGTGTGTGTGTGTGTGTGTGTGTGTGTGTGTGTGTGTGTGTGTGTGTGTGTGTGTGTGTGTGTGTGTGTGTGTGTGTGTGTGTGTGTGAGTGAGTGTGTGTTAGTGTGTGTGTTCACTGTTATTTATGACGTGTCATGCTGCTGCCAGAACGAAACCACACACTCCTTAATCTCTCCTGTCAATCACTGAGCCAGAGATGAGCCACAGAGTGTGTGCCAGATGGAGACGTGTGTGTGTGTGTGTGTGTGTGTGGACAATCCATCAGAGGAAGCGAATCTGGTGTGTCCGCAACACATTCAGACACCTGGTCACGAACACAGATTTAGAGTCATCGAACACGAGCGAACATAGGTTTAGAGTCATCGAACACAAACACGAGCGAACACAGATTTAGAGTCATCGAACACGAGCGAACACGATTTAGAGTCATCGAACACGAGCGAACACAGATTTAGAGTCATTGAACACGAGCGAACACAGATTTAGAGTCATCGAACACGAGCGAACACGAGCGAACACAGAATTAGAGTCATCATACACGAGCGAACACGAACACGAGCGAACACAGATTTAGAGTCATCGAATACAAACACGAACATGAGTGAACACAGATTTAGAGTCATCGAACACGAGCGAACGAGTGAACACAGATTTAGAGTCATCGAATACGAACACGAGCAAACACGAACATGAGTGAACACAGATTTAGAGTCATCGAACACGAGCGAACGAGTGAACACAGATTTAGAGTCATCGAACACGAGCGAACGAGCGAACACAGATTTAGAGTCATCGAACACGAGCGAACACAGATCTGTGAGTGTGATGCCTGCCTGTCGTTCTCTCTCCAGACGGGTTTAAGGAGGTCAGTCTGTCGGTTCAGTGTGAGGACGTGTTGGTGCGAACGGGTCTGAAGGACCGAAGCTCTGTGTTTGTGGGGCCGTTTTCCTGCAGTGGGGATCTGGAGGCTCATTGGTGCAGACACAGCGGAAGATCCGCCCCCGTCTCACCTGGACCCCCGAGAGTGCTGATTGACATGAAGGGAGGACTGTTGCAGGTAACAGGACTCATGCTTCTGTTTGCATGTCCTCTCACCCTCCACACGTGTGTGTCCTGCATGCAGTTCTGTTGAACACAACATGTGCTCGTCTCCATAAACTCTGTGAGTGTGGCCGCTGAACACAGAAATCCCCTAATGTTCCTGTTCACTGTTAGACAGAGACACACAGAATCATTCTGAGTCAGATATTCCAGTGGATTCAGGCCAAGCACACACACACTCACACACACACACACACACACACACTTACGCAGCTATCTAACTGGAGACATTGCATAGACTTGTATTGTTTTTATATACAGCTAGTTATAAATTATGTTACCTAAACCTAACCCACACACTAACCCTCACAGAAAACTTTCTGTATTCTTACTGTCTGTCTGTCATCTGTCTGTCTGTCATCTGTCTGTCATCTGTCTGTCTGTCATCTGTCTGTCATCTGTCTGTCATCTGTCTGTCATCTGTGTCTGTCATCTGTCTGTCTGTCATCTGTCTGTCATCTGTCTGTCTGTCATCTTTCTGTAATCTGTCTGTCTGTCATCTGTCTGTCTGTCATCTGTCTGTCTGTCATCTATGAGTCTGTCATCTGTCTGTCTGTCATCTGTCTGTCTGTCACAGGTGTTTTGGGGGCAGCAGCAGTTTAACTGTTTGTCTGAGATTCAAGAGGAGCTGCAGAACTACTGGAGTCAGATTAGCAGAATGGAGGCGGAGTCTAGCGATAAGCCCCTCCTCTCTACTCCCCCGCCCACCCCTCGCCCTGCCCAGTCAGAACACTCGTCTGATGACCTGCGCACAGGCCTCTTCCAGTACATACAGGACTCAGGTATCACAAACACACACACACGTGTTACAGCTTCATAAACTTTCATGAGTGTGTGTGATGACATCTGTCTGCCTGTCTCAGCGTGCCAGAAGCTGCCGTCGCCTCATGAGGTGGTGTTCTGGAGGGAGACAGAGGAGTCTTCAGGCGTGATGTTGTGGCGATATCCTGAACCACGCGTGATCACGTTCCTTAGAATCACACCTGTTCCCTTCAACACCACCGACGACCCGGACATCAGCACGGCCGATCTCGGAGACGTTCTGCAGGTGAGCGCTGCATTGGTGCTGCATTAGTGCTGCAGATGAACACTGCATTGGTGCTGCATTAGTGCTGCAGATGAACACTGCATTGGTGCTGCATTAGTGCTGCAGGTGAGTGCTGCATTAGTGCTGCAGGTGAACACTGCATTGGTGCGTGCTGCATTAGTGCTGCAGGTGAGTGCTGCATTAGTGCTGCAGGTGAGTGCTGCATTAGTGCTGCAGGTGAACGCTGCATTAGTGCTGCAGGTGAACACTGCATTAGTGCTGCATTAGTGCTGCAGGTGAGCGCTGCATTAGTGCTGCAGGTGAGTGCTGCATTAGTGCTGCAGGTGAACGCTGCATTAGCGCTGCAGGTGAACACTGCATTAGTGCTGCATTAGTGCTGCAGGTGAGCGCTGCATTAGTGCTGCTGGTGAGTGCTGCATTAGTGCTGCAGGTGAACGCTGCATTAGTGCTGCAGGTGAACGCTGCATTAGTGCTGCAGGTGAGCGCTGCATTAGTGCTGCATTAGTGCTGCAGGTGAACGCTGCATTAGTGCTGCATTAGTGCTGCAGGTGAGCGCTGCATTAGTGCTGCAGGTGAGCGCTGCATTATTGCTGCAGGTGAGTGCTGCATTAGTGCTGCAGGTGAACGCTGCATTAGTGCTGCATTAGTGCTGCATTAGTGCTGCAGGTGAGTGCTGCATTAGTGCTGCAGGTGAACGCTGCATTAGTGCTGCAGGTGAACGCTGCATTAGTGCTGCATTAGTGCTGCAGGTGAGCGCTGCATTAGTGCTGCAGTTGAACGCTGCATTAGTGCTGCATTAGTGCTGCAGGTGAGCGCTGCATTAGTGCTGCAGGTGAGCGCTGCATTATTGCTGCAGGTGAGCACTGCATTAGTGCTGCAGGTGAACGCTGCATTAGTGCTGCAGGTAAGCGCAGCATTAGTGCTGCAGGTGAACGCTGCATTAGTGCTGCAGGTGAGCGCTGCATTAGTGCTGCAGGTGAGCGCTGCATTAGTGCTGCATTAGTGCTGGAGCTGAACGCTGTATTAGTGCTGCATTAGTGCTGCATTTGTGCTGCATTAGTGCTGCAGGTGAGCGCTGCATTAGTGCTGCATTAGTGCTGCAGGTGAACGCTGCATTAGTGCTGCAGGTGAACACTGCATTGGTGCTACATTAGTGCTGCAGGTGAACGCTGCATTAGTGCTGCTCTTGCTGATGACTGCATGAGTCATTCACTGTCGTCATTGAGCTGAGAGCTGATTGGACCGTCACGGACATGCACACATGCTGGACGCCAGTCTTCAGGAGTGTGCCCACAAACACAACACAACACAACACACACACAAAACCAGCTCATGATTCATATTTAATTATTTTCAGCTCAGAATTTTCCATTTATTGCAGCTTCAAAAAGACTCATTTAATTGATCCTGTGATTTTGATTTCTGCCGTTTTACAAAAAACGCTCGTAAAGCAGTGACTGTCGCCATTTTATTAAGAGGAACAGATTTCACACCAGAGTCAGACTGAGAGACAGACAGTGTGTTGTTTCTGTTCTCTTTCACTCTTTTGTCCAGTGTCAGTGTCCAGTGAAATTCTCTCAGTTTGTGTTTTTGCTCAGTTTTATGCTTACAAACATTGTATATTTGATTGCAGAGTGTTTATGACCTGAAGAGATGAAAACACACCAGGTTCCTCGTGTTCTCTTGCAGCTTCTCATGATGATGATGAGTGTTTCATTCGCCTGATGAAGCATCAGCTCTTTAGATCATGTCTGTGTGTAGGTGCCGTGCAGTCTGGAGTACTGGGACGAGCTGCAGCGAGCGTTTGTGCCGTATAGAGAATTTAGCCTATCAGAGAGCAGCGTGTGTGAGCTGACCCTGCCCACTCTGACCCCCAACACACACCAGACTGACCTGGTGACCTCTGACCTCTGGAGGGTGGTGCTCAACAGCACCAGTGATGGTGGAGACGAGAGGTGAGTGTGTTTTATGTGAGTGTGTGTGATTTAGAGGCGTGTGTCGTGTGTAATGGTTTCTGTGTGCGTGTAGTTCGGACAGTGAGTCCGGGTCCCAGGTGCCCTGTGAGCAGCTGGTGTGTCCCACCGCTCTGGCCGCATGTACGCGAGTCGACTCCTGTTTCGCGCCGTGGTTCGTGCCGTCAGTCGGTGTTTCCTTACGACTGGCCTACCTGGAGCTGCACTTCTGTCACAACCTGGACCAGCTGGGCACAGGTGTGTGTGTGTGTGTGTGTGTGTGTGTGTGTGTGTGTGTGTGTGTGTGTGTGTGTGTGTGTGTGTGTGTGTGTGTGTGTGTGTGTGTGTGTGTGTGTGTGTGTGTGTGTGTGTGTGAGTGAGAGACTGTGTGTGTGTGAGTTAGAGAGAGACTGTGTGTGTGTGAGTTAGAGAGAGACTGTGTGCGTGTGAGTTAGAGAGAGACTGTGTGCGTGTGAGTTAGAGAGAGACTGTGTGCGTGCGTGAGTGAGTGAGAGAGAGACTGTGTGTGTGTGTGTGTGTGTGTGTGTATGAGTGAGTTTGTGTGTGTAAGTTAGTTCAAGTCAGGGTTTCACAAACTTACGAGTTGATGAAAAGCTAAATATTAATTAAATTATAACAATGTAAAATAATTTATTTTTAAAAAAGTTAAAATAACACTTAATAAAAATGTATTAAATCATTAAAATGTCAAATAAAAATGAATAATTTTAGAATAAAAACAATCAAAATAAGCACTTAAACTTAACTGATTTTATTCTCTTTTCTAATTTGACTCTTTTGCAGTGCCATGCCAGAAGCTCCGCCCCTTTCTCCCGGACAGGAAGTTGCCTCAGGATCAGGAGTTTGCGGTGTTGTGTGTGCGGGAGCCGTGTGTGTTTGTGCGTCAGTGGAGTGACGTGTCTCAGTGCTGCCACGAGCTCAGCTTCTCGTCCATGCTGAGCTGCCGGCTGCTGGAGTACCGAAACCTCACGCTTCTGCCGGTCCTTGAGCCCGTCGGCCTGCAGGGACACGCCGCACACACACACACACACTCTCGACACGCGCTGCACTGCGACGCCACGCTGCAGCCGCTAAGGGCCGCCGTCGGCCAGTACGCCGTACACACACTGGACCGGGCGCTGCAGGCCTGGAGACAGGTGAGAGTGAGACGTGAGAGAGAGTGAGACATGTGAGAGAGAGTGAGACATGTGAGAGAGAGTGAGACATGTGAGAGAGAGTGAGACATGTGAGAGAGAGTGAGACATGTGAGAGAGAGAGAGACATGTGAGAGAGAGAGAGACATGTGAGAGAGAGACATGTGTGAGAGAGAGACATGTGTCAGAGAGAGACATGTGTGAGAGTGAGACATGTGAGAGAGAGACATGTGAGAGAGGGACATGTGAGAGTGAGACATGTGAGACAGTTGAGAGTGAGACAGTTGAGAGTGAGACAGTTGAGAGTGAGACTAGAACTGAGAGTGAGTTAGAACTGGTCTCTGGTGGCACTTGTGAACCAAATGTCGGCTGGTGTGTGTAAACGTGCAGATTAAGGGCCGCTAATATTATAAAAAGATCCGCTTCATACGGCAGAAGGGGAGCGAAATATGATCATCTTATTTTATAACATGCTCTCAGAGAAAGACTCACCAGAACACAGTTTCTGGGTTTCACTTTTCATGTTTTCTGGGTTGGTAGAAGCGCCGGCACACGATTATAGCACTTACACACGGGGGAAAGTCGGATTTTCATGATATGTCCCCTTTAACACTAACCTAAGACAGTCCTACTGTGAACTACGAGGTTGTTAATTGATGGTTTATGCTTCTGTTGAAGCCATCAGGGCACATTATTTCTACTTAAGTCCTGGTAAAAAACTACATTACCCATGATTCTGCAGAGATCAGTGAATCACGGCGAGCAAATTATGCCACATAGCTCTGCCCGTTCTCATGAAGCACTGCGACGATGATCAAGTCTCAAATATACGCAAATATTTTTATATATATGCATATCTTGCAATAAACATAATATACATTATTTGGATATACATAGTTTAAGTTTAGTTTAAAATGATGAGGTCATTCGCAAATTCGAATTCTCTGCTTCATTAAAGCCGTTAAGTCTTGTATTTTTTTCTGATTTTTAAAAAATACTTTTTTGTTTAAAAGTTTGTAATGTTGTGATTCTCTTCCTAGTTGGTTTGTTTTATGGCTTATAACTCTTAAAAATCCATATTGGAAAAATACTTCTGGAAGCAAGGCAGCTGAATAATTGTGTCTCTGTTAAAGTTTGTAAATAACAAAGAAGCACTTGTTATTTAAACACGAGTTTGTTTGTGTTGTTCACATACAGACCTGTGAAAGCAGCAGTAATGAACACAAGCTTCAGTTTCAGCATCAGCTCACTCTCTCATTTACATGCCGTCATCACTGACTCACTAACTAGTTGTGCAAACCTACACACACACGCGTGCTCGAGCATCCTGACAGACAGTCACATGTGCTCAGACAGAGATTGTGGAGCAGAATTAAAGAGCTGTTTAATGTGATCTGTCCCAGAGTTCTGTGCATTTACTGGGTGTGTTTATATGTGATTGACAGTCAGTTACTCTTTCATCACTGTATCATGTGACTGTGTAAATGTGAGAGGATTACAGTGTCTTCCTGTGGGTGTTACTGTGTTTCTCTATAAAAACACACACACTCATCGGTGCTGCTCTGACACACACACACACACACACACACACACACACACACACACACACACACACACGACCAACAACAGCTCATCCACTCAGTGGGAGAGGAGAGAATGGTGAGAAATGTTACTCTGACTCTGAGTTTAGAGGCGCTGCTGATGTGTTTCCAGTAACGTGTGTGTGTGTGAGTGAGTGAACGCACTCAGGGACGAGCAGCAATGTGAAAAGCATCAAACTGTCATGAGAGGATGTACATCATCAGTAGCGGGTCAGACCAGCACAGGAACTGGACTTTCATGAAACCCTGTCTCACACTGTCTGACAGACTGCAGTGTGAACGCATCCCACACACTCGCACGCGGTGTTCTTGAGTCCTGTGGCCCGTCAGAGGGATGTTCACAGGAGGAATGGTTGATCTGTTGTGTGTGTTGTGTTTCAGAACGGTGTGCCGGGCGCTGAGGAGGTGGTGTTCTGCCATTACTGCATCTGTAACGACACACAGGAGGTTCTGCGCTTCGGACAGGTCGACACAGACGAGAACATCCTGTTACAGAGCAACCAGAGCCACCAGTACAGCTGGAGAACACACAAATCCCCACAGGTGTGTCTGTCTGTCTGTCTGTCTGTCTGTCTGTCTGTCTGTCTGTCTGTCTGTCTGTCTGTCTGTCTGTCTGTGTGTGTGTGTGTGTGTGTGTGTGTGTGTGTGTATGTGTCTGTCTGTCTGTGTCTGTCTGTCTGTCTGTCTGTCTGTCTGTCTGTCTGTATGACTGACTGACTGACTGACTGTCTGTGTGTGTGTGTGTGTGTGTGTGTGTGTGTGTGTGGGTGTGTGTGTGTCTGTCTCTGTGTGTGTGTCTGTTTGTCTGTCTGTATGACTGACTGACTGACTCTGTGTGTGTGTGTGTGTGTGTGTGTGTGTGTGTGTGTGTGTGTGTCTGTGTGTGTCTGTGTGTGTCTGTGTGTGTCTGTGTGTGTGTGTGTCTGTGTGTGTCTGTGTGTGTCTGTGTGTGTCTGACTGACTGACTGACTGACTGACTGTGTGTGTGTGTGAAGAAATATACAGCTGAGTATCATCGGCATAACATTGAAAACTAATGCCATGCTTCCTAATGATATCTCCTAATGGTAGCATGTACAGAGTGAACAGAAGCGGTCCTAGCACTGAGCCTTGTGGTACGCCATACTGAACTTGTGATCAATAAGACATCTCTTCATTTACTGAGATGTCTGATTCTGAGATTTCATCGCTCTTCTGCAGAATTTCAACAGCATCAACATCGTTCCATGTGATAATATTAGATCTAGAGTATGATTACGACAATGAGTAGGTCCTGACACGTGTCTAACTCCACTAGAGTTCAATGTCTTTAAATGCCAATCCCAATGCATCTTTTTCATTATCTACATGAATATTAAAATCACCAACAATTAGTACTTTATCTGCAGCCAATACTAATTCTGATAGAAAGTCAGCAAATTCTTTGATAAAGTCTGTATGGTGCCCTGGTGGCCTGTACACAGTAGCCAGCACAAATGTGCTTTTGAAGTAAGGGATTGAATATTCAGCAACCCGAGCTTTATAATTTTTTATTTGTATTAAATCTGTTTTTATTTGTTGAACATCAATAACATTTTTAACCTTAGATGGGTGTGGACGTTTTTGGGATTTCCAAATTCGGGGAACAGACACAGTCTCTATATGATGATGTCTAGGTGAAAGAGGCTCTATGTGATGGGATTTATCTGACCTTGGTGACGCGAGGCCGCTAACAGACGGTCGGTTTAGCCACTCTGGCTGCTTCCTGACCTGAGCCCCAGATTGTCATGTTTGAGCTCTAAGACTATGACCCAAATTACTAGAGAGAAGAGCAGCACCATCCCAGGAGGGATGAATACCATCTCTTTTCAACAGGTCAGGCCTGCCCCAAAAACTTTTCCAATTGTCTATGAATTCTACATTATTATGCGGACACCACTCAGACAACCAGCGATTGAGTGAACACAATCTGCTAACTATCTCATCACTCCTACAAACAGGAAGGGGGCCAGAGATCGTACTTGCGAGTTCACACACCTCTTTAACGTTAATTTTAGTTAATTTTAGTCATTTTTGTTTTAATTGAGCATTAACTCTGTTCGCGTGTGTGAGAGAGGTAATGCCTGAATGTGAACAGCAACTATTGTGCCACACACACACTAGACACTTGTGAGTTTTTCCCTCTCCTTGAACACAATGTGTGTCTGTATCTGCTGTAAGTTTCCTGTTCCTGCGGCTTCAGTCTGAATTTGTCCAGAGTCTGTCAGACACACTGACACACCGCAGCAGCCGCGTCTCTGTCTCTCTCTGTGTGTGTGTGTGTGTGTGTGTCTGTCTGCACGGCCGCAGGGTCAGTGCGTCCTTTTGTCTCTCGCGGGCCGAGGGTGTTTGTCCGGTCGCTGTGACGTGCCGCTGTTCTCTCTGGGTTTGAGTCCTGATGATGGAGGATCGTCTGCAGCTCGTTTTAATCAGTGCCGTTTGAGACGGATGGTTTTTATTACAGCAGTGTTTTGAGTAAATGCTCAGGCTGTTTTCCCACAGTGCACTGCGGTGAGGGGCGTTGACTGCGCGTCGCCGCCGGGACTCGTGTGGCATGCGAATGACTTCAGGGCTGCGGACGCCAGTATGGAGACCATTAGCACCAATCTGGACCGAATCTGGGCGGATATTCCACTTCCTGTCTGTTCCTGTGGGGGGTGGGGTGGGGGTCATCACAGTAGCTGCTGCCAAACCCTAACACACACAATCACACACACACTTACATACACACACACACACACAGTCACACTCACACTCACACACACACACACACACACACACACACTCTCACAGAGTCACACACTCTCACACAGTCACACACTCTCACACAGTCACACACTCTCACACAGTCACACACTCTCTCACACACACACACAAACACAAACACAGTTAATTGTTGCAGTAAACATGCTCGCACACAGATAAAGCATAAATCTTGCTTGTCCTCATGCCTCTTTCACACACTCACTATTTGGACACACTCCTTTGGGCCGTGATGATGTCATGCGTCATGTGAACGAGCCCCTGGCGGCCCGTCGCAATTATAGCCGCACATCCATAATTTCCCGGTTGAGTCGCGGCCGCGGGTGTGGATGGGTGTGAGAGCGACTCGTGTGTTTGCGCTGGTTTCCATGGTGATGTGAAGATCTGGTTCCTCCACATGATGCATGTGTATGTCAGTCGTTTTCAGCACATCTAATCTTATTCAGGTCATGTGTTTCAGCTCATGTCCGGTTGTGTTGGATGAGCGGGAACACGTGCGCGGCTGCTTTGATGAGCGCGAGCCGCTGTTTTGGCGTCTCCTGAAGGTCGCGCTGGAAAAGGGCTGTTGTGCAAATAAAGGGGTCGAGCCGCTGCTTCCTGATGAGTCACAGCGCAGAGATCTGAGGCATGATGTCATTTCCTCTCGCCAGCCCCTGGAGGAGGAAGAGCTGCTCAAATTGACTTCAGCCTTTGATTGGCCGTGTTTTCGTAAGGGAATCCGGCTTCAAACGGCCGGGAAGCGCAGGATCAAGCCTGACCGCGGTCACCGATCGCTTCGACCCGCACACTAATTTGTTTTACTTTACAGTTTGAGTAACACTTAGTGCAGTTCAGAGAGTCAGTGTGATCTCACTCTGACCCGATTCATGAACGCTCCGTTGGAATGATAAACAAGAGTTCACACTGTCAACAGTTAAATCAGCACGAACACACACACATAACACACACACACACACACACACACACTATCTTACACACTCTCTCTCACACACACACACACACTCTCTCACACACACACACAAAATCTCTCACGTGTGTGAGTGTGTGTGAGTGTGTGAGTGAGTGAGTGTAAGAGTGTGTGTGTGCATTGCTGTTTTTCTGCTGCACATCTGCATCACTATGTGTTTCAGCTGCTGCATATCTGCATGGAGGGCTGGGGAAACTGGCGCTGGGCTGAAGCTTTCAGTGTGGACGAGGTGGGGAACCTGCTGAGAACCATCCAACATAAAGGACAGACGGCGTCTCTCATCATCAGGGTCAAGCAGCTCAGTGGAGTCCAGAAACAGGTGCACACACACACACTCACACTCACTCACTCACTCACTCACAGACACACTTAATCACTCACAGACACACTCAGTCACTCACACACTCAATCTCTCTCACACACACACACAGACACACACACAGACTCAGACACACTCACTCACTCACTCACTCACACACACACACTCACTCATACACACACTCACTCAC
>CM060631.1:32500-57500 GCA_030578275.1 Meda fulgida | reverse complement strand
GTCTGTAGAGCTCTGAGACAGGATTGTGCTAAGGCACAAATCTGGGGAAGGGCACAGAGACAATTCTGCACAGTGGCCTCCATCATCCGTAAATGGAAGAATTGTAGAACCGCCAGGACTCTTCCTAGAGCTGAGCGATCGGGGGAAAAGGGCCTCAGTCAGAGAGGAGACGAAGAACCCGATGGTCACTCTGACAGACGTCCAGTATTTCTCTGTGTGGAGAGGAGAACCTTCCAGAAGAACCACCATCTCTACAGCTCTCCACCAATCAGACCTGAGAACCTTCTAGAAGAACAACCATCTCTGCAGCTCTCCACCAATCAGACCTGAGAACCTTCTAGAAGAACAACCATCTCTGCAGCTCTCCACCAATCAGGCATGAGAACCTTCCAGAAGAACAACCATCTCTGCAGCTCTCCACCAATCAGACCTGAGAACCTTCCACAAGAACAACCATCTCTGCAGCTCTCCACCAATCAGACCTGAGAACCTTCCACAAGAACAACCATCTCTGCAGCTCTCCACCAATCAGACCTGAGAACCTTCCAGAAGAACAACCATCTCTGCAGCTCTCCACCAATCAGACCTGAGAACCTTCCAGAAGAACAACCATCTCTGCAGCTCTCCACCAATCAGACCTGAGAACCTTCCAGAAGAACAACCATCTCTGCAGCTCTCCACCAATCAGACCTGAGAACCTTCTAGAAGAACAACCATCTCTGCAGCTCTCCACCAATCAGGCATGAGAACCTTCCAGAAGAACAACCATCTCTGCAGCTCTCCACCAATCAGACCTGAGAACCTTCTAGAAGAACAACCATCTCTGCAGCTCTCCACCAATCAGACCTGAGAACCTTCTAGAAGAACAACCATCTCTGCAGCTCTCCACCAATCAGGCATGAGAACCTTCCAGAAGAACAACCATCTCTGTAGCTCTCCACCAATCCGACCTGAGAACCTTCTAGAAGAACAACCATCTCTGCAACTCTCCACAAATCAGGCATGAGAACCTTCCAGAAGAACAACCATCTCTGCAGCTCTCCACCAATCAGGCCTGAGAATCCTCTAAAAAAACCACCATCTCTGCAGCTCTCCACCAATCAGACCATAGAAACTTCTAAAAGAACCACCATCTCTGCAGCTCTCCACCAATCAGGCCTGAGAACCTTCCAGAAGAACCACCATCTCTGCAGCTCTCCACCAATCAGGCCTGAGAACCTTCCAGAAGAACAACCATCTCTGCAGCTCTCCACCAATCCGACCTGAGAACCTTCCAAAAGAACCACCATCTCTGCAGCTCTCCACCAATCCGACCTGAGAACCTTCCAGAAGAACAACCATTTGTGCAGCACTCCACAAATCAGGCCTGAGAACCTTCCAGAAGAACCACCATCTCTGCAGCTCTCAACCAATCAGACCTGAGAACCTTCCAGAAGAACAACCATCTCTGCAGCTCTCCACCAATCCGACCTGAGAACCTTCCAGAAGAACAGCCATCTCTGCAGCTCTCCACCAATCCAACCTGAGAACCTTCCAGAAGAACCACCATCTCTGCAGCTCTCCACCAATCAGACCTGAGAACCTTCCACAAGAACCACCATCTCTGCAGCTCTCCACCAATCAGACCTGAGAACCTTATAGAAGCCAATAGAACACAGGAGTGGCTACTGGACAACTCTGTGAGCCCAGACTTGAACCCGATTTAACATCTTTGGAGAGATCTGAAAATGGCTTTGCACAGACGCTCCCCACCCAACCTGATGGAGCTTCAGAGGTTCTGCAGAGAAGAATGGGAGAAACTGCCCAAAAATAGGTGTGCCAGGCTTGCAGCATCATACTCAAAAAGATGACAAAGTATTGAGTAAAGGCTGTGAATACTTATATACATGTGTTTTTTCGTTTTTTAATTTTAATAAATTTGCAAAGATTTCAAACAAACTTCTTTCACGTTGTCATTATGGGGTTTTGCTTGTATTTAATCCATTTTGGAATAAGGCTGTAACATAAAAAAATGAAAAAAAGTGAAGCGCTGTGAATACTTTCCGGATGCACTGTAATCATTCTCACACTCTCTCTCTCTCTCACACACACACACACACACACACACTCACACACATTATCATTATACTTATCATTATCGTTATCACTATCACTATAGTTAAAACTTTAATATGGTGATATGGTGTGTGTGTGTGCAGGTGTGCGGTGGAGCCGGTGGCGCAGTGGGACAGCCCAATGCAGGTGCGTCTGAGTGTGTGGCGCGCGGGTCTGAACACACTGCTGGTGGAGCTGCTTCCCTGGGCTCTACTGGTGAACCGATCGCACTGGGACCTGTGGATGTTTGAGGCCGAGAGCATTGTAGTGCAGATTCCAGCCGGGAAAACCATCGTACCGCCCAACTTCAAGGTCTGTCTATCTATCTGTATGACTGAATGTCTGTCTGTCTGTCTGTCTGTCTGACTATCTGTCTGTCTATCTGTCTGACTGAATGTCTCTCTGTCTGTCTATCTGTCTGACTGAATGTCTGTCTGTCTGTCTATCTGTCTGACTGAATGTTTGTCTGTCTCTCTGACTGAATGTCTGTCTGTCTGTCTGAATATCTGTCTGTCTGTCTGTCTGACTGAATGTGTCTGTCTCTCTGGCTATCTGTCTGTCTGTCTCAATGTCTGTCTGACTATCTGTCTGACTGAATGTCTGTCTGTCTGACTATCTGTCTGTCTGTCTGACTATCTGTCTTTCTGTCTCAATGTCTGTCTGACTATCTGTCTGACTGAATGTCTGTCTGTCTATCTGACTATCTATCTGTCTGTCTGACTTTCTGTCTGACTGAATGTCTGTCTGTCTGACTATCTGTCTGTCTGTCTGTCTGACTATCTGTCTTTCTGTCTCAATGTCTGTCTGACTGTCTGTCTGACTGAATGTCTGTCTGTCTGTCTGTCTCAATGTCTGTCTGACTATCTGTCTGACTGAATGTCTGTCTGTCTGACTATCTGTCTGTCTGACTATCTGTCTGTCTGTCTGTCTGACTATCTGTCTGTCTGTCTGTCTGTCTGTCTGACTATCTGTCTGTCTGTCTGTCTGACTATCTGTCTTTCTGTCTGTCTGTCTGTCTGTCTCTCTGTCTGTCTGAATGTCTGACTGTCTGACTATCTGTCTGAATGTCTGTTTGTCTGTCTGAATGTCTATCTTTCTGTTTGTCTATCTGAATGTCTGTCTGACTGTCTGTCTGTCTGTTTGTCTGACTATCTGTCTCTCTGTCTGCATTGCAACAATGTTCAGAACATAATCTCCCTGTCACATCTGTCCTGATCGCGTGTGTGTCTGTGACCCGTAGGATGCCTTCCAGATCGGCATCTATTGGCCGCACACTAACACTGTGCACAAGTCTCCTGCCGTGCGATTGGTCCACGAGGTGTCGTCGCCACGGTGGCCGGAAGGGGGCGAAGCCGAGGTCCTTCTGCTAGATGAGGAGGGATACATACACACGGACATCACACTCGGCACGCAGCCCGGAAAACTCAAGGTGTGTGTGTTAGGTTGTTTAATCATCACGATTATCTGTGTCTGCATTAGGGCTGCATGATTAATCGAAATGTAACCGCTCGCAATTTTGGCAAAGGCCGCGATTATTTAATGCGCAGCTTGTCAGTGAAGTACAGCTCTGTAAACAAATATATAATATATATTATATATATATAGAGTATCTATCTATATATATATATATATATATATATATATATATATATATATATATATATATATATATATATATATATATATATATATATATATATATATATATATATATATATATATATATATATAGAGAGAGAGAGAGAGAGAGAGAGAGAGAGAGAGAGAGTTTGAGTCGCACTGCGACTCAAACTCGCAGTGCTTTCAGATAGAGCCGCCGCATTTACAGAGCCGCACAGCAATGACAAGGTGCGCATAAAAAAAAAATCGCAGCCTCGCAATAAAACAAAAAGGGTATTAGCATGATTTCATGTTAATTGCGATTAATCGTGCAGCCCCCATGGGTGAGTTTAATCTGGAAAAAATAACTAGTCTCTCTCTCTCTCTCTCTCTCTCTCTCTCTCTCTCTCTCTCTCTCTCTCTCTCTCAATTCAATTAAATTCAAAATTGCTTTATTGGCATGACTGTACACGATACAATATTGCCAAAGCTTGGAATACATAAAGACATCAAAATAATAAAATATTATAACATAACTTAAATCTAAATGTACAAATTAAATTAATTGTACAAATTAACAGTGTAACAAATAAAAATAAATAAATAAATAAAATAAAAATAATAATTAGAACAGCTTATGAACATTTTAAAATTCTGTGAACAATTTAGAATTCAGTGTGTAAAGCCTGTTTTATGCTTCTGCGTCAAATCGGCGGCGTACCCCCGCAGACCCGCCTGCGTCACCGCAAACCCCTCTCCGACCCCTCCGCCGTAGCTCGACATGCACCTCCAAAAAATTTTAACTACGCATCGAGGCGACGCAGACCGCAAGGGCTGTGATTGGTCAGATTATAGATCATTTCCAAAGTGTAGCTTTTCCAGTTTCCCCCTCCTGCTATACTGCCATTTTTAAAGTGACCACTGCACGGTTTGTTTCAACGATGGATCTAGTTGAGGAACGTTTGATCGAGAAAGTACGAAAGTATGACTCCACACAAGCTGCAACAACATTCTCTCTCTTTCGCTCGCCATTGTCGGAAATGAAAAAGAGGAACCAGCGCACGGAACCAAAACAAACTAGCAAAGAGATTCGCGAACCACACACCCCCCTAGCGTTCTGGCGGTGAAATGCACCGCGATGCAACGCAACCTGACGCAGAACCATAAAACGGCCACGACGCCGTAGGAGTGACGGCGTAGCTATGCCAAGGAGTTGACGGAGAAGCATAATGAGGCCTTAAGTGTTTGCGTGTTTGTTTGTGTTGTACAAGTGTGTGTGTGTCTCTTGTTGTGCTTTTATCATGTGGTTGTGCTGGATTGTGTGGATGAGGGTGTGTGTGTCCTGAGGCTGATTATTGTGAGTCGTGTTCGTCTGTTTGTGGAGCATCAGGACCAGCTGAATGAGGGGCTCTTCTCAGTGTTCATTTCATGGTTTTTAAGGGCTTTAAAATGATAAGAGTTGGGCTCACTCATTTTTAGATGTTTACAAAATTTGATGGGTCGTTTCTCAATGTGTATTAAGAGAGGGTATTGGCCTAATTCTGCCCTGCAAGCGTTGTTCGGTGTGTTCCTTTTTACTCTCAGGATACGCTTACAGAACTCGGCATGCAGGGTTTCAATCGGATTTTTGTCCCATTTGTCAAATTCGTGATTTAGGAGAGGACCCCAAACTTCACTGCCATATAATGCAATTGGTTCTATGACTGATTGGAATATTTTGAGCCAGATTCTGATTGGTATTTCAATTTGGATAGATTTTTTTGATGGCATAGAAGGCCCTTCTTGCTTTTTTCTTTCAGTTCATTCAAGGCCAAATTTAGGATTCCAGTTGCACTTATTTTCAGCCCGAGGTATGTGTAGCTCGTGACATTATTAATTTTGGTCATACCAAGGGTGAAATTGTGGCTCTTTCCCTGACATCTTGGTCTTTTCTGAAACGTTAGTACTTTAGTTTTAGCCCAGGTCTGCCAGAACTGATGCAGGATGTTCGGGTTCTACAGTAGACCCTCTTCTGTGGGAGGCAGCAGGACCAGATCATCTGCATACAGCTGGAGCTTTATAGTGGAGTCGTGTAGTGTGAGGCCAGGAGCTGTATAGTGGAGTCGTGTAGTGTGAGGCCAGGAGCTGTATAGTGGAGTTGTATAGTGGAGTCGTGTAGTGTGAGGTCAGGAGCTGTATAGTGGAGTTGTATAGTGGAGTCGTGTAGTGTGAGGTCAGGAGCTGTATAGTGGAGTTGTATAGTGGAGTCGTGTAGTGTGAGGTCAGGAGCTGTATAGTGGAGTTGTGTAGTGTGAGGTCAGGAGCTGTATAGTGGAGTTGTATAGTGGAGTCGTGTAGTGTGAGGCCAGGAGCTGTGTAGTGTGAGGTCAGGAGCTGTATAGTGGAGTCGTGTAGTGTGAGGTCAGGAGCTGTATAGTGGAGTCGTGTAGTGTGAGGTCAGGAGCTGTATAGTGGAGTCGTGTAGTATGAGGCCAGGAGCTGTATAGTGGAGTCGTGTAGTGTGAGGTCAGGAGCTGTATAGTGGAGTCGTGTGGTGTGAGGCCAGGAGCTGTATAGTAGATTCGTGTAGTGTATAGTGGAGTCGTGTAGTGTGAGGCTAGGAGCTGTATAGTGGAGTCGTGTAGTGTGAGGCCAGGAGCTGTATAGTGGAGTCGTGTAGTGTGAGGCCAGGAGCTGTATAGTGGAGACGTGTAGTGTGAGGCCGGGAGCTGTATAGTGGAGTCGTGTAGTGTGAGGCCAGGAGCTGTATAGTGGAGTCGTGTAGTGTGAGGCTAGGAGCTGTATAGTGGAGTCGTGTAGTGTGAGGCCAGGAGCTGTATAGTGGAGTCGTGTAGTGTGAGGTCAGGAGCTGTATAGTGGAGTCGTGTGGTGTGAGGCCAGGAGCTGTATAGTGGATTCGTGTAGTGTATTGTGGAGTCGTGTAGTGTGAGGCCAGGAGCTGTATAGTGGACTCGTGTAGTGTGAGGCCAGGAGCTGTATAGTGGAGTTGTGTAGTGTGAGGCCAGGAGGTGTATAGTGGATTCGTGTAGTGTATAGTGGAGTCGTGTGGTGTGAGGCCAGGAGCTGTATAGTGGAATCGTGTAGTGTGAGGTCAGGAGCTGTATAGTGGAGTCGTGTAGTGTGAGGTCAGGAGCTGTATAGTGGAGTCATGTAGTGTGAGGTCAGGAGCTTTATAGTGGAGTCGTGTAGTGTGAGGTCAGGAGTCGTATAGTGGAGTCGTGTAGTGTGAGGTCAGGAGCTAGATAGTGGAGTCGTGTAGTGTGAGGCCAGGAGCTGTATAGTGGAGTCGTGTAGTGTGAGGTCAGGAGTTGTATAGTGGAGTCCTGTAGTGTGAGGTCAGGAGCTGTATAGTGGAATCGTGTAGTGTGAGGCTAGGAGCTGTATAGTGGAGTCGTGTAGTGTGAGACCAGAAGCTGTATAGTGGAGTCGTGTAGTGTGAGGCCAGGAGCTGTATAGTGGAGTCGTGTAGTGTGAGGCCGGGAGCTGTATAGTGGAGTCGTGTAGTGTGAGGCCAGGAGCTGTATAGTGGAGTCGTGTAGTCTGAGGCTAGGAGCTGTATAGTGGAGTCGTGTGGTGTGAGGTCAGGAGCTGTATAGTGGAGTCGTGTGGTGTGAGGTCAGGAGCTGTATAGTGGAGTCGTGTGGTGTGAGGCCAGGAGCTGTATAGTGGATTCGTGTAGTGTATAGTGGAGTCGTGTAGTGTGAGGCCAGGAGCTCTATATTGGAGTCGTGTAGTGTGAGGCCAGGAGCTGTATAGTGGAGTTGTGTAGTGTGAGGCCAGGAGGTGTATAGTGGATTCGTGTAGTGTATAGTGGAGTCGTGTGGTGTGAGGCCAGGAGCTGTATAGTGGAATCTTGTAGTGTGAGGTCAGGAGCTGTATAGTGGAGTCATGTAGTGTGAGGTCAGGAGCTTTATAGTGGAGTCGTGTAGTGTGAGGTCAGGAGTTGTATAGTGGAGTCGTGTAGTGTGAGGTCAGGAGCTGGATAGTGGAGTCGTGTAGTGTGAGGCCAGGAGCTGTATAGTGGAGTCGTGTAGTGTGAGGTCAGGAGTTGTATAGTGGAGTCGTGTAGTGTGAGGTCAGGAGCTGTATAGTGGAATCGTGTAGTGTGAGGTCAGGAGCTGTATAGTGGAGTCGTGTAGTGTGAGGTCAGGAGCTGTATAGTGGAGTTGTGTAGTGTGAGGTCAGGAGCTGTATAGTGGAGTCGTGTAGTGTGAGGTCAGGAGTTGTATAGTGGAGTCGTGTAGTGTGAGGCCAGGAGCTGTATAGTGGAGTCGTGTAGTGTGAGGTCAGGAGCTGTACAGTGGAGTCGTGTAGTGTGAGGTCAGGAGTTGTATAGTGGAGTTGTGTAGTGTGAGGTCAGGAGCTGTATAGTGGAGTTGTGTAGCGTGAGGTCAGAAGCTGTATAGTGGAGTTGTGTAGTGTGAGGCCAGGAGCTGTATAGTGGAGTTGTATAGTGGAGTCGTGTAGTGTGTGGCCAGGAGCTGCGGAGTTTCGATAATTCATTAATCTAAATATTGAAGAGGGTCGGTGATAGTGGGCAGCCCTGTCTCACACCCCGCCCTTGAGTGAAGAACTCAGTTTGTTTATTGCCAATTTTAATAGCACATTGATTGTTTGAGTAATTGGTTTTTATAATGTTGTATGTTTAGCCCCCGATGCCTGATTCTAGAAGTTTAGAAAGAAGGCCTTCATGCCCAATCGAATCAAAGGCCTTCTGGAAATCTACAAAGCAAGCGAATATTTTAGTTTTGTTTTGGTTGATGTATTTATCGATCAGAGTATGTAGGGTCAAGATATGATCTGATGTTCTAAAATTTGGTAAGAATCCAATCTGGCTTTTGCTCAGGACATTGTGCTCTGTGAGGAAGTGAACGAGTCTTGTGTTGATGCTGCAGAACATAATCCCCAGATTACTGCTCCCACAGATGCCTCTGGAGTTCAGGTCTGATTTGTCTCCACTCCTGAATATGGGCGTTATAAGTCTTCTATTCTAGGTGTCAGGGAAATGACCAACACTCAGAGCCAAGTTGAACAGATTCATTATGGCCGATTTGAATTTGGGGTTCATATTTTTAAGCATTTCGTTCCTCTTGCCTTTTTTGTTGGCAGAGCCTGTATTTTATCCATCAGCTCTTTTTCTGTGATTGGGTAATCTAGCGGGTTTTGGTGTTTGCCAATTATGTTTTCTATATGGATTAATTTTTCATATATTTGTGTTTGTTATATATTCATGTCTAATTTGCTATAAAGGTGTTCAAAGTGATTTTTCCAGGTGTCTCCGTCTTGTGTAGTAATTTGTTCATGTTTCTTTTTATTCCGGAGATTCCAGTTGTCCCAGAAACTGTTTGAATGGACAGATTCTTCAATAGATTTGAGCTGATTTTGGGTGTACTGTTCTTTCTTCTTTCTGGGTGTATTTTTATATTTTTTAAGCTCCTCACAATAATGAAGACATAAATCTGAATCGTCTGGTTGTCTGTGTTTTTGATTTGCAAGATGTCTTAAATTTTTCTCTATTCTTTTACAATCCGAATCAAACCATTTTTCATTATTTTGTTTTTGCTTATGATTTTTCTTAATGGTTTTAACATTAGATATTGTTGCCTGATAATTAAATATGTACTTTGTTTTCTACGGCCAGATTTACGCCATCTTCATTTTGAGGATAATCGTATTCTATGAAGTTATCCATAAGTAAGCACACTTCAACCTCAGGTCAAATGCGGCCGGGTATTTTTCAGTGCTGTTTTGAACCCATCTGTAAATCTTTTTGATGTTGTACAGCTTACTGGGTTGTGGGTGTATGTTAGTATTTTCTTTCCTTTTTAGATACACAGTAATTTGGCTGTGATCTGATAGGGGTGTTCGTGGTTTGACCGTGAATGCTCTGAAAGAGAATATATCTAAATCTGTGATCATGTAGTCAACTGTTGAGCAACCATGAGATGAGCTGTAGGTCTATCTCCCCAGAGAATCCCCCCTCACCCTGCCATTGACGAGGTACAGACCGAGGCTTCGACAGAGCTCAAGGAAGAAGCCTGCCGTTTTTATTCACTTGAGCATCAGAGTTAGTCCTTGAAAAATGTACACTTTTTTGTTGAAAGCTCTGTACAAATAAATAGTTATTCCCATTGTCTGTGGTGTAGTCGGGTAAGGATTCTGTGCTGCCGTTGAGATCTCCACACATCAGCACACTTCCCTGGGCCTGGAAGTGGTTGATTTGACTGTGGAGGGTCTCAAAGATGTTTTCATTGTAGTAAGGAGATTCAGAGGGAGGAATATAAAGAGCACATAAGACTATTTCTTTTGCAGTTTGACTTAGCTGTTTATTGATTTTGAGCCAGAAATTAGATTCTTCTTTTTTTATTAGTTTGATGTACTTATCAATGTACTTATCCAAAGTGTGATTGTCAGTGGTTTCATGCGGTCAATAAACAATTTTAACATTCCTCTAGTAATGAACCAACTCAACTTGAACCCGTTTAAAATCTATGTGCACTATGTAAACATACATACGGTACAATTACATATTTGTATTATTGTTAGTATTTACTTTTTTTTCTTCTTTTTTCCCTTTTTTATATACATATATACACATACGTATACGTATACACATATATACACATATGCATACATACATACATACACATATATATATATATATATATATATATATATATATATATATTTATATATATATATATATGCACATACACTAGTGTATCTGTTCAATTTGGTGTCTTTTACTTATGACTAGTCCATCAGCCGTGTGCAGATTAAGTTGAGCATTTCCTTGATCTCTCTCAGACTGGAGCTGTGGGTGTCGTTCGGGCCTCTTACGGCTGCAGCGTAGCTCCGCTGCTCCTGCTCAGGTCTGTGGACGTCTGGCTGTGGGGCTGATGACTTCTGCGCTGTCGCGGTGTTGTTACCCATCGCCGGGGCTTCTCTGGGTCCTGGCAGATTCTTCCGCTGGTATGGCGGCATCCGGTCTTGGCGTTGCTGATGCTGACGGTGATGTTGGTGTATGGGATGTGGGTGTGGAGGCCGGAAGCGTGGGCGCTGGAGTTCAGGGTGTGGGTACAGCGGGGCAGGGCGATGGAGTCTCCAAGGCTCAGATGGATGCGGCGGGAAGACGCTGTGTGCTGATGCTGGGATGAAGCGTCTCGTTGGTTGAGGGTTGTTAGATTCTCTCGGACTCTTTGAGGGACTGCCAGGGGTTCGGCCAAAGGGATGGTCATGGAGATTGTGAATGTGTGTTGGGTGATGTGCCAGATGAACATTTGGCATTCCAGCACAATCACGTGAGATGTCTGTGTTGACTCTCTGTATAGTGCGGGGGTGGAAATCGGTTCATGGTAGGATGGTGGATTATTTTTGATGTTGGGAAAGTCTGTGTTGCTTTAATTGCCACTTGTGTAACTGACTGTGCCACTCGTTCCTGTTGTGTCCTCAGGTCATTTGTTCCCACATGTATGATGATGTGACTGGGATCACCAAGTGTTTCTTTGCTGAGTACACTTGTTGAAGGGCACTCTCTGTGTTTGGGCACCAAAGTTTTAAAGATTTGTGGTTGGGAAAGAGCTGTTTTCCATTTATGAACCTGCCGTTAGAGTCCATTAAGATGACTATTTCTGCATGGTGTTTTGCCTGTTTGTTGATTGAAGTTGTTGGATGATTTCTGCTCTGTGGTTCTGCTGTCCTCTTTGATACTCAGAGTGCTGCTGCTCCTTAGTTGCTTATGTTCAAGATGTGTAAAAAAAAAATAGTTTAAAACATAAATAACTGATTCACAGTTATCCTGTGATTCTTTTTGTTTTTATCTTCAGTTTAATGTAGGTTTTGTCGAGTTTGGCTCTCTTCTAGAGGTGAAAAACTTGTTGAATTTTAAGAGCTAGAGTGAATCATGACTTCTCTTAACTGACCCCTCTCTCTCTCTTTTTCTCTCTCTCTCTCTCTCTCTTTCTCTCGCAGCTCTGTCAGTTTTGTGTGTCGTCTTCAGTGAAATACGGGATTCAGGTTTTGCAGATTGAGGATAAAACTGTTCTTGTGAACAACACAACAAACACCATCAAGTGTAGAGCTGTGATCCAACAACTCACACACACACCAGACCAGGTACAACGCTCACAATCACAAACACAATACACACACTAACAAACAAAACACACACACACACCTGAGCAGGTACAGTGCACGCACTCACAAGCACAACACAACACACACACCTGAGCAGGAAACAGTACATGCACTCACAAGTACCACACAACACACACACATATTGAGGTTAATGTCATGATAAGTCAAAAGAGACGTGTCTCTGTCATCAGCCCTGTCCCGTCCCGGACTCCTCCAGCTTCTCTCTGGGTCCCGCGGGATCGGCCGGGGATCAGCTGATCTGTGCGGTGCCGTTCTGGGATGTTCTGCGGGTCGGTCCAACGGCAGAGGACGAGCAGCTGAGGTCGAAGCAGGTTCTGTTGAGCCTCGAGGGAGTGGAGTGGAGTCCTGCGGCTCCTGTGCGAACCGACTTCCCCAGGCAGAGCGTTCCTGTGCCGGTGGAGCCGCACGCCCACTGGCCCTTCAACACCAGGTGACACACAGACACTGAACAATGACTCTCTCTCCTTCTGTAGAGCTGCTTTACTCCTGAATCTATATTTGTCTCATATTTGATGAAGTTTCATCATTGATTCTTATATTTTCCTCTTTATTACTGTGAAGCTGCTCTGAAACGAGCTGTGCTGTATAAAGCTGTAGAAATAAAGCTGACAGAAACACAGAAAACACTGTACAGCTGCAAAAACACCTCAGTCCTCAAGATGGCGACAGAGTTTCAAAGCAGCTTCACAGTATTAAATGGGAAAATAAGTGTTAATGTTGCAAAATTCATCAGTAATGAAACAAATTCAGCTATAAGACAATAGTTTCATCATTCAGCTCAATTCAGTTCTGATGTTCTCATCTGATAAATCAGTAATTTACCTTTAACCCTCGGGTGAGTGTGAGATCAGACACGCTGAGAAACTCATGAGATCAAAGATTCATTCTGTGAGTCTGGTGTTTATTAATGACGCACCCGGGCGTCTCGTCTGTGGTCAGTGAGGGACTCATCTGTGTGTGTGTGTTTTGTGTGTATGCGTGTGTGTATGTGCGTGCGTGTGTGTGTGTGTGTGTGTTTCAGGCCTCTGGTTCTGACCTGTCAGGAGCATCTTGGTGTCACGTATCTGACAGTGAGTGAAGATCAGTGTCCTCGAATGATGATTCACAACCGCTGCCCCAAGACCCTCTTACTGAAGGAGAACGTCAGGGGTAACACACACACACGCACGCACGCACACACACACACACACACACTTAAAGACACACAAACACACACACACGCACTCTCTCTCACACACACACACACACACACACACACACACACACACATACACACACACACACACACACATACACGCACACACATACACACACACACACACACACACACATTGTTAAAGATCATAAGTGTGTGTGTGTGTGTGTGTGTGTGTGTGTCTGTGTGTGTGTGTGTGTTTCAGAGCCTGTGAGGTCGGAGGTGTTCAGCCGGGCAGTTCCTGCTCTCTCTTCTGTCCATCATGAGTTGTTTTATCAGGCCTTCAGTTTTCCTGAGTGCCGACAGAAAGAGACGTTGCCCACCCTGCAGCTGCGCATCATCGCGGATACGCCCCCCAGCCCCTCGGACACGCCCACCAGCCTCATGGACACGCCCACATCACCAGGCTGGACTGACGCCTTTGACATCAGTTGTCCTGGAACACAGGTACACAACAACATACAAGAACACACAACATCACCTGGCTCAACAGCTGCACTACCTGAGGATAAAATGTGATTTATAATAAAAAAAATAGCTGTTTATTGTACTTGTTTTTTGGCATTCACAATTTTATCTTAACTATTATTATTATTATTAATTGAAAACATTAAACAAAATAACAAATAGTCCTATTGTAATTTCATGGTAAATTAATAAAGTTTGAGAGAGAAAACATCTCAGTCCTCATGATCTCTTGATCTCTGTGTGTTTTGTAGGTTGTTTTTCTTCCTGGTTTCGGCTGTTTGTACATCGATGTTGTTCAGCAGAGCGGCACGATCACACTGACACTGGCGCCAGAGAGCAGCGCTGCAGACGCCGACACACACCTCAGGTACAACACACTCCTGCTGCATGTGTGTGGGGTCTCTCCAACGGAGGGCGTGTGTGTTTGTATGTTGAGTCTCTCCACTGGAGGGCGTGTGTGTGTGGAGTCTTTCCACCAGAGGGCGTGTGTGTGTGTGGAGTCTCTCCACCAGAGGGCAGTATTTGTCATGTAAGTCACAGTGCAGTCACATGTAAGTTGCGCTGCTCTATTCTCCTCTATTGTGTCGTATATCGAGTGAAACGCTTCTGGAACAAGAACAAATTTGGGCGGGGCTTGATTGTAACTGTGAGGAATTGATTGGATTGTTGGATGGTTGTGGTTTGCTATTGGCTGATCTCATATTAGTGACAGGTTGCCCCGCCCTCGTCATCAGAGAAGAGGCTGCAAGAGGAAGTTATTCTGATTCAAGATTATTAACACAATTATGATGATATGTACCCATAAATCATTTACAATAAACACTGCAATATTCCATAAGGAAACTAGAATGGTCTCTTGATTTCATGATGACTGTGTGTGTTTCTCGCAGGCCGTCCAGTCCGATGCTGTCCTTCAGGGTTCTGCTGACGGAGGCGAGCGTGGCGCTCTGTGATGACATCACCAGCCTGTCCGGTTCAGTGGAGCTGCTGCGTCTCACCGTCTCTAAACTCCTGCTCCTGCTGCCGGCCATCGAAGCTCCACCAGACCACACCGTACACACCGTACAGCTGCTCTGCGGCGGCCTGCAGGTGGACAACCAGCTGTACCAGCGCGCCAGCTTCCACTTTCCCGTCATCATGTGCCAGGAGCCGCCGGGCGACCCCGCGCTGACCCCGGGCGACCCTGCGCTGACCCCGCAGGAGTTCTGCCACGCCTGCTTCTTCTCTCTGAGCCTCACGGTCTCCGGCTCCGGACAGCTGGACCGGCTCTCGCTGCGCATCCGGCCGGCACGCGTGTATCTGGAGGACACCTTCCTCTACTACATGAAGACACTCCTGCACACCTACATCCCAGAATGCTCCCTGGCTGAGCTTGGTGAAGGTGCGGGGCTTCCGCGGGAGGTGCTGGAGGCGATGCGTGCGCTGGTGACGCCGCTACGCCTGCAGAAGCTCTCGATCGAACCCCTTCAGCTCCTGCTCTCCATCCACGCGTCTCTGAAGCTCTACATTGCCTCCGACCACACACCGCTGTCCTTCTCGCTGTTCGAGCGGGGCCCCATCTGCACCACCTCACGCCAGCTCGTACACACACTCGCCATGCACTACGCCGCCGGCGCACTCTTCCGGGCAGGTGTGTCTCTCTCACACACACACACCTTAGAACTGAACATGTAATCCATGAGCTTCTGTTCATGACATAAACGAGTCGACCGATGCGTTACTCTACAGTCACTGTGTGTTTGTTAAATTAACATAAACTGGTGTGTGTGTGCAGGTTGGGTCGTCGGGTCTCTGGAGATTCTCGGCAGTCCCGCCAATCTCGTTCGGAGTATCGGGAACGGCGTGTCAGATTTCTTCCGATTGCCGTACGAGGGTTTGACTCGTGGGCCGGGAGCCTTTATCAGTGGCGTCTCGAGAGGAACCAACTCATTCATCAAACACATCTCTAAAGGTGACACACACACACACACTCACTAACACACTCACACACACATACACTAACTCACTCACTCACACTGCTTTTAGCACCCTAGCAACTGCTTTTTCTCCTGATTCTCCTGCTGCGTCTCGTATCTGCAGCTCAGTGTAGATGTGATTTGTGTCTCTCTCACTGACAAGTCAGTGTGTGTGTGTGTGTGTCTGTCTACAGGGACTCTGACATCCATCACCAATCTGGCCACGAGTCTGGCGCGGAACATGGACCGTCTGTCGCTGGACGACGAGCATTACATGCGTCAGGAGGAGTGGAGGAGGCAGCTGCCGGAGACTCTGGGAGACGGGCTGAGACAAGGCCTGTCCAGACTGGGCATCAGCCTGCTGGGTGAGACACACACACACACACACACACACACACACACACACACACAAGTGCTTTATACAACACAAATCATTAACCCTAACCCTGTTGGGTGAGACACACACATACAAGTGCAGTCCGCTTCTGCAGCGCTGTATACAACACAGATCATTTACAGCAGCCTCACAGTGATCAGCAGGACAATAACAGAATCAATGATGCGTGTGTGTGTGTGTGTATAGGCGCTGTCGCAGGAATCGTGGATCAGCCCATGCAGACGTTTACACGGACACTGGATCTGCCGAGCTCGGCGAGCAGCACGGCCCGCGGCGTCATCTCAGGGGTGGGGAAAGGCATTGTGGGAGTTTTCACCAAGCCAATCGGAGGAGCAGCTGAGCTGGTGTCGCAGACAGGATACGGTACGAGGCGTTCATGCACACGCGCGCTGGATGGTGTGTTGATGTGCAGGTGTGCAGTGACCCGTGTGTGTGTGTGTCGCAGGTCTGCTGCATGGCGCAGGTCTCTGGCAGCTTCCCAAACAGCTGCACCCACCGACAGACTCCAGATCAGCCGACGCCTCCAACAGCCACGTCAAATACGTCTGGTAAACCCACGCTTCACTTCACAACCAGGACCCAAAAACGTCTCAGGTTACGACTGTAACCCATGTTCCCTGAGAACAGGGAACTTGCACTGATGACGCTATGGGGGAACACCTCTGAATATAAGCTTTTCAGACACCGCTTCATGCGATCACAGCAATCGATATTGACACATACAGGCTGTCAGTGACAGTATTCCCTACGGCCACTGCCCAAGCTATAAGCCTCAAGGAGCCCTTGGATACAACAAAAGCCTACCAAGGCCGCTCAAACGCTTGGAGGCTACAGCTTCCGTGGAAGGGGTTCCTTTAAGAGAATTTGGCCAGGAGGTCCAAAGGAGTCCCATCCCGTCATTTTCTGGGGGTTAGGGAGGACTGCAGATAGTGGCAGTAATCGCTCACAGACCGAATCATAGAGACGGGCATCCTGGAGAGTTGAACTCAGCATAGTGCACTCTTGCAAACGAGGAGAGTAACTACTCGTTCCTGGATCTACACAGTGCTTCGGGCCCATTTCTGTGGGCCTGGTTATACTTATTTAACATTGCCAACAGGCAGTGTACTCAGCAGAAGTGCTATCGACCCTTTAAAGCAAGGGGAGTACAGTCTTATGCTACTGGACTATTGAGGAGGCCTACTGTAACGCCTACAGCCTCGAATGTCACGGGCGTCAGCAGTAGGAAAAATTTGATTTACAGGAATAAAATCCCATGATGGTCTAAGGAGCCAACACTCAAACACTGAGAGGCTTAAGGCGCGAATGCTTAGCAGACCGCCACCAAATTCCTAGATACTGAGCCTAAGCCAGATATCGAGGTGGCCCCGTGAGGGCCAACACACAAATATTATATGTCTGAAGTTCAGAGCTATAATCTCAAAACGACTCTCTAAAGTGAGAGGAGAACTGCTGCTCTAGTATAAGGTGGCTATCAAGGTGACCTGAAGAGTGCCAACGCTTTTCCTGGAGCTGACAGAGCGGTGGCCTCAGTAGAATAACTCCCGATGGAGTGGAAGCCATCTCACGCAGAAATGTCTGTTTGATGCTCGGATGAACAGTGGCCTGACTAGAGAATTTTCCGTATAATAAAGCCAACCTGTTCACTACTACAGATTGCCACTATCCACTATATAAGCCTGACGACTCTAATCAGAGGAGGCCTGTGGGAAGGGTATGCATAGCCTATTTATATATGGGAACTTCAGGGCCCTATTCTAACCATCTTAATAAAACCCTACCTAACACCACCATGATACTTTCTAACAGGGAACCGAGGTCTACTGTTCAACCTTACTAAAACTCTCGCAAAGGGAGAAGACCTACAGAGCTCAACCGGCTGCCCGTAGAGCGATGGCCTAAACGACATTCACAAATGGAGACCTATCACCACGAAGAGCTCGAAAGAGCGCAATTACTACCGAACCCGACGCCAGACCTACAGAAGGGTTCCAAATTGAAGGAATCACTCATTACAGGTCCAGCCTCAGGCTGATGCAAGAAGCGCCTGGGGTTAGGAAACGCAGATTCGGACCGCAGTGTAATGCAAGATTAATGCAGCGGAGTGCCTTCGCCTCTCTGAACTTTCCCATCACCGTCTCGACGGAGGTGCCTGCCACAGATCCTGTCCCTCTTCTCAAGGGAAAATCTCACAGTTGATCCCTCAAGAACTGATCGTGCGTGCTCTGAGCCCAAACAAACGCATAAGTTGTTTGTGTCATCAGGTGTCAAATATCTTAGACATGGATCCACACACTTCCTGAAGCGTTTTCCACAAGCCATGATTACCTTTTGAAGTTTCAGGTTGAAGCGTACAAACAAAACAGTCCCTTCAGACGGTAACATTGACATGTTTTCTAGCCGCCCTTTTATACTTCCGGGTCGCACTAGTAGTGACGTCATAGGCTATCCCCGGTCAATACCGATTACCGTGATTGGATAAGCGTTTCAGATACCTTTCAGGCGGAGGCGTTCCCCAGAGCATCATCGACGCAGTGCGAGTTCCCTTTTGAAAGGGAACCTGGATATAGGAGTCAAGACCTGAAAAGTCATGGAAATTATTCAAATATTTAAAAAATCATGGAAGTTTCTGTAAAGAAGATAAATTCTTATTATGTCAAGCTTTGCCCTGTGACTCAGGCTGTGTGTGTGTGTCTGCAGGAAGATGCTGCAGTCTCTGGGCCGCCCCGAGCTACACATGGCTCTGGATGTGTGTATGGTGAGCGGGTCGGGTCAGGAACACGCCGGCTGTCTGCTGCTGAGCGGAGAGGTTCTGTTCGTGGTCAGTGTGTGTGAGGACGCGCAGCAGCAGGCCTTTCCCATTACTGAGATCCAGTGTGAACACGACACACACACGCCTGGACGCATCACACTTACACTGCAGCAGCACCGTGTGACCAGTGACACAGAGGTACACACACACACACACACACACACACACACACACACTCGCTCTCTCTCTCACACACACACACACACACACACACACACGTACGTCTCTGCACATGCTTGTCACAATAATATAGTTTATATTATTTGTTATATTTTTAGTTGGCGCTCTTCAGGAACTCAACAATAAGTTAACAGTAATTAACCTAAAAATAAGTAGGCTACTAAACGAGTGGAAAAATTGCTGAAGAATTTTGGTAACTTTTATGGTCTGATTTGTTGAATGTATCAACTAACATAAACTAAATTTTCAGCATTTATTAACCGTTGTTAAAGGAAGACGCCAACTTTTTGGGACTTTAGCTTATTCACCGTATTCCCCAGAGTTAATGTTAACAGATACAACATTTGATCCTAATAATGTAGTTCTAAATCTTGAAATGAACTGTTTCCCTGCCATCGACAGAACTTTCCAGCAATCCATGTTGTCACTGTTCTTACACATCTTCTGAAAGAGTTTCTCTCTCTGTCTCTCAATTTTTCAAAAGAGCTTTATTAGCATGACTGTGTATCACAATGTTGTCAAAGCATTAATATATTATATATAAATAATAAAACAAATATGATGTCTGTGTGCCTCAGGCCGACGGGTCTCGCGAGCGTCTCTCGGAGCTGCAGTATAGCCGGCTGGTGGAGTTCGTCACCGGAGCCTCTCAGTTTTTGTCTCCGTCTCAGTCGTCGCGTCACCAGCCGCCCGTCACTCCTGCGGATCCGCCGCCCACTGTCACCAGAACATACCAGTATCACGCAGACCCGGCCTGCGCACACGTGTTCGTCTGCAAGTTCACCATGGTGAAGAACAGTGCGCTGCGCATCGGCTTCCACTGACGCTACATCACAGACTTAATCTGATTTACAAACATCACTTTAACGAGATGTCACTACATCAGCCAGAGCTGCTTTCTGTGTGAATGTGATGTTTTAAATCAAAAGGCGGCCTTTAATTTTTTTTTATTTTTATAAGCAATGCAAGGAAAATGATTTACTGTTTTTTATTGTATTATTCGCTCCTGTATTCTGGTCTAATGAAAATATGAGTCTGTTGCTTCATAATGAATCTGCTTTTTGTAATAAAACATGGGATATTTGAAGATGTATCATCAGCTTGACGTCAGTTGTTGGGTTGTGTGATCAGTGTATTTGGTGTCTGCGGTGTTCAGCCTCGTTTGACCCCGTGAGCGTCTGACCTGCGACTGTGTTTGTGAAGAGGAGCTTCCGTCCGCAGGGGAAACATTCACTCGTCACTGGAAATGTTTCTAGTATCTGTAAAACCGCATTTTTCCATCTTAAAATATTTCTAAATTACATCATATGCTCTCAATGTCAAATGCGGAACAATTAGTTCATGCGTTCATGACCTCAAGGCTAGATTATTGTAATGCTCTACTCGGTGGTTGCCCTGCACGCTTAATAAACAAACTACAGCTGGTCCAAAACGCAGCAGCTCTAGTTCTTACCAGAACCAGGAAGTTTGACCATATTAGCCCGGTTCTGTCAACACTGCATTGGCTCCCTATTAAACATCGTATACATTTTAAAATATTGCTGATTACTTACAAAGCACTAAATGGTTTATCTCCGCAGTGCTTGAGCGAGCTCTTAAAGCATTATAGTCCTTCACGTCTATTGCGATCTCAAAATTCCGGCAAGTTGATAATACCTACAATATCTGGGCAAGGCAAGTTTATTTATATAGCACATTTCATACACAATGGTAATTCAAAGTGCTTTACCTAGAAGAAATTAAACAATCAAAAGAAATCAGAATAATTAAAACAGTTTAGAATAAAAGATAAAATACAGAAATAATCAAATGAAATCAGAATAATTAAAACATTAAATAAAATGGAGTACAAACAGTCGGACGAGCAGATCTAAATCGACTGCTGGCGGTAGATCCTTTTCCTATTTAGCACCAAAACTCTGGAACAGTCTTCCTACCATTGTCCAGGAAGCAGACACACTCTGTCTGGCTAAACTAAAAACACATCTCTTTAACCTGACATACTCATAGAAAATTATACATTCCTATTATTCAAATCAGTTAAATGATTATTAGGCATAGATTAGGTCAGCCAGAACCCGGGAACACTTCCCTTAAATCCTGATGTTAGGGTTAGGGCTAACCCACCCTAACCCTAACTTGCGCCTGCACACACACACACACTCCAGATCTGATGAAGGACCTGCACCTGCACACATTCACGCACTCACACACACACACACTCCAGATCTGATAGCGGACCTGCACACACACACACACTCCAGATCTGATGAAGGATCTGCACACACACACACACATACTCCAGATCTGATGAAGGATCTGCACACACACACTCCAGATCTGATAGCGGACCTGCACACACACACTCCAGATCTGATGAAGGATCTGCACACACTCACACACTTTAGATCTGATGAAGGACCTGCACCTGCACACACACACTCCAGATCTGATGAAGGATCTGCGCCTGCACACACACACACACACACACACCAGATCTGATGAAGGATCTGCACACACTCACGAACACACTCACACACTTTAGATCTGATGAAGGACCTGCACCTGCACACACACACTCCAGATCTGATGAAGGATCTGTACCTGCACACACACACACACACACACACCAGTTCTGATGAAGGATCTGCGCCTGCACACACACACACACACACACACACACACACTCCAGATCTGATGAAGGACCTGCACCTGCACACATTCACACACTCACACACACACACACTCCAGATCTGATGAAGGACCTGCACACACTCACGCACACACTCACACACTTCAGATCTGATGAAGGACCTGCACCTGCACACACACACACACTCCAGATCTGATGAAGGATCTGCGCCTGCACACACACACACACACACACACTCCAGATCTGATGAAGGACCTGCACCTGCACACACACACACACACACACACACACTCCAGTTCTGATGAAGGATCTGCGCCTGCATACACACACACACACACTCCAGATCTGATGAAGGACCTGCACCTGCACACATTCACGCACTCACACACACACACACTCCAGATTTGATGAAGGATCTGTGCCTGCACACACACACACACACTCCAGATCTGATGAATGATCTGCGCCTGCACACACACACACACACACACACACACACACTCCAGATCTGATGAAGGACCTGCACCTACACACATTCACGCACTCACACACACACTCCAGATCTGACGAAGGACCTCTACCTACACACACACACACTCCAGATCTGATGAAAGACCTGCACCTACACACACACACTCCAGATCTGATGAAGGACCTGCGTCTGCACACATTCACGCACTCACACACACACACACACACACTCCAGATCTGATGAATGATCTGCGCCTGCACACACACACACACACTCCAGATCTGATGAAGGAGCTGCACCTACACACATTCACGCACTCACACACACACACACTCCAGATCTGATGAAGGACCTCTACCTACACACACACACACACTCCAGATCTGATGAAGGACCTCTACCTACACACACACACACACTCCAGATCTGATGAAGGACCTGCACCTACACACACACACTCCAGATCTGATGAAGGACCTGCGTCTGCACACATTCACGCACTCACACACACACACACTCTCCAGATCTGATGAAGGATCTGTGCCTGCACACATTCATGCACTCACACACACTCCAGTTCTGATGAAGGATCTATGCCTGCACACACACACACACACACACTCCAGATCTGCGCCAGACCTGCGCCTGCACACACACACTCCAGATTTGATGAATGATCTGCGCCTGCGCACACACACACACACACTCCAGATCTGATGAAGGACCTGCGCCTGCACACACACACACACTCCAGATCTGATGAAGGACCTGCGCCTGCACACACACACACACACACACACACACACACACATACTCCAGATCTGATGAAGGACCTGCAGCTACACACACACACACACACCAGATCTGATGAAGGATCTGCGCCTGCACACACACACACTCCAGAGCTGATGAAGGACCTACGCCTGCGCACACACACACACACACACCAGATCTGATGAAGGACCTGCAACTACACACAAACACACACACACACACACTCTCCAGATCTGATGAAGGACCTGCGCCTGCACACACACACACACACACATACTCCAGATCTGATGAAGGACCTGCACCTATACACACACACACACACACCAGATCTGATGAAGGATCTGCGCCTGCACACACACACACTCCAGATCTGATGAAGGACCTACGCCTGCACACACACACACCAGATCTGATGAAGGACCTGCACCTACACACACACACTCTCCAGATCTGATGAAGGACCTGCACACACACACACACACACACTCCAGATCTGATGAAGGACCTGCACCTACACACACACACACTCCAGATCTGATGAAGGACCTGCACCTACACACACACACACACACACACACTCCCGATCTGATGAAGGATCTGTGCCTGCACACATTCATGCACTCACACACACTCCAGTTCTGATGAAGGATCTGTGCCTGCACACATTCATGCACTCACACACACTCCAGTTCTGATGAAGGATCTGTGCCTGCACACATTCATGCACTCACACACACTCCAGTTCTGATGAAGGATCTGTGCCTGCACACACACACACACACACACACACACACTCCAGATCTGCGCCAGACCTGCGCCTGCACACACACACTCCAGATTTGATGAATGATCTGCGCCTGCACACACACACACACACACACACTCCAGATCTGATGAAGGACCTGCGCCTGCACACACACACACACTCCAGCTCTGATGAAGGATCTGCGCCTGCACACACACACACTCCAGATCTGATGAAGGACCTGCGCCTGCACACACACACACACACACACACAAATACTCCAGATCTGATGAAGGACCTGCAGCTACACACACACACACACACCAGATCTGATGAAGGATCTGCGCCTGCACACACACACACACACACACACCAGATCTGATGAAGGACCTGCAACTACACACAAACACACACACACACACTCCAGAGCTGATGAAGGACCTACGCCTGCACACACACACACTCCAGAGCTGATGAAGGACCTACGCCTGCACACACACACACACACACACCAGATCTGATGAAGGACCTGCAACTACACACAAACACACACACACACACACACACACACTCTCCAGATCTGATGAAGGACCTGCGCCTGCACACACACATACTCCAGATCTGATGAAGGACCTGCACCTATACACACACACACACACACCAGATCTGATGAAGGATCTGCGCCTGCACACACACACACTCCAGATCTGATGAAGGACCTGCACCTACACATACACACACACACACACACACACACACACCAGATCTGATGAAGGACCTACGCCTGCACACACACACACCAGATCTGATGAAGGACCTGCACCTACACACACACACTCTCCAGATCTGATGAAGGACCTGCACACACACACACACACACACACACACTCCAGATCTGATGAAGGACCTGCACCTACACACACACACACACTCCAGATCTGATGAAGGACCTGCACCTACACACACACACACACACACTCCCGATCTGATGAAGGACCTACGCCTGCACACACACACACACACACACACACACACACACACCAGATCTGATGAAGGATCTGTGCCTGCACACACACACACTCACTACAGATCTGATGAAGGATCTGCGCCTGCACACACACACATCAGATCTGATGAAGGACCTACACCTGCACACACACACACACACACCAGATCTGATGAAGGATCTGCGCCTGCACACATTCACACACACACACACACACACACTCCAGTTCTGATGAAGGATCTGTGCCTGCACACACACACACTCACTACAGATCTGATGAAGGATCTGCGCCTGCACACACACACACACACTCCAGATCTGATGAAGGACCTGCGCCTGCACACACACACTCCAGATCTGATGAAGGACCTACGCCTGCACACACACACACACACACACTCCAGATCTGATGAAGGACCTGCGCCTGCACACACACACACACTCCAGATCTGATGAAGGACCTGCGCCTGCACACACACAGGGGTGCGGCCAG
>CM060631.1:0-27500 GCA_030578275.1 Meda fulgida | reverse complement strand
GCAAGCGCCTGCGTAGCGACGCGTCCTTCCGGGTCAGCTTCGGCGTCTCGCACCAGGCTAGCGGCGCGACCGGTTCTGTGATCGAGTCCCTGGACCGGGCCTGGTCTCTTCTGTGCAGCAGAACCGTGGCCTTGGTGCCGTTGGGATGGCGTTCTCTCCTGGGCGTAAAGACCCGGTCCAATCGGCCACTGCCGGGAACCTGCGCACCCTCCATTTTCTTCAGCTAAAACTAACGCTCGCTGGACCCAACAGTGCTGTCAAACAACACAGGAAATTAGAAGTTAATCTGTGCATGTCATACATAATTTTACAACTATTTATTTACAGGTGATATTCATTCTAAATTATTTATCAGTACACAAGATTCATGTTCCTGGTCATCTTGAATCAGAATAACTAAATCTTGCAGCATCTCTTCTTTTCTCTGAAGACGAGGGCGGGGCAACCTGTCACTCACATGAGATCAGCCAATAGCAAACCACAACCATCCAATCAATTCACCACAGACACTTTCATGTTACATGCCGACTTTAAAGAGTTAGTTCATTAAAAAAATAAAAGCACATATGAAGTTATTTTAAATTAAATCTGAACGACAGCTATGTCAAAACATATTTTTCATTTGACCACTTTGACGCTTCAAAAATTTCATAAGAGATCATAAAACAATCCAAATGAATCGAGCGGTTTAGTCCAAAATTGCTGAAGAGATACGATCACTTTATATACTTTTACATTAAATTTAGGCTTTATTTCACATAAACATTCAACAACATACATCAGTTGTGATAAACGGATCATCACGTGTTACAAGCTTTGGCAAAAGCCATCGAGTCAGAATTGTGATATAAAGCCACAATCATCTTTTTATATTTCTGTTACGTGGCGGAAACAAGCTTTTATATAATTATATACAATTCTGTTATCAGTCAGAAATTAGTTCAAAGTAATGTCCATATGCCTATGGCAATGATTTACAGCTATAAAATAAGACATGTTAGGTTGGTAATTAATGTCATGTATTCAGACACAATCAACGTGTGCTAGTAACGTTAATGATTACAATGTAGGCTAAGGATAATAAACAGTGTTTTGAAGATACCAGTATGGAAAGTTCCAGTCAGAATTATCAGAAAAGCCTAGAGAAAATCAGCATTCAGGTTTTGAATTATTCCACCGTTCAGACTGTGAGTGATATGGAGACGGTTTTATTAATTAGCTTTACATTCGGTTTTGGCAACAGGAGTCGGTTATGGTTGTTATGGTGACGCGCTGAGCTTTCCCTTCTGCAAATTCAAACTTAGCGCCGGTTGAACTGCGCGTGCACGACAGCACACAAAACACACACACACACACACACACACACACACACACACACACACACACACACACACACACACACACACACACAAAACACACACACAAACACAAAACACAAACACACACACAAACACACACACTATACTTTAAGTTTAAGGCATTTCTAAGAACCACGATTCGTTTCAAACAGTTTTTGTAAAGAAACATGCGATTTACGCCTCGCCGCTGACTGAAAGATGCCGGTACAAGAGAAAAACAAACGACAGTCAGTCAGCTGTGGCTTCTCACGCGCGCGTTTACGACACCGACACATAAAGGGCTGTGACACATTTAACGAGGAAAACTTTTCAGATTGAAAAACTTAAATCATTATTAAACCCTGTGAATAAAAGACTGCATTACTTACGCGTGTCGGGTCAGAGTTTCACGCCACTGCTCAGAGAGAGAGAGAGAGACGGTGAGCAGCGGGTCAATGAGGCTCCACCTTTCAAATTTCGTGCCCATTTCACTGATTGGACGCGGATTTAAAGAGACTCATATGTAATTATTCACAAAAGTGTAGAAATATTTTGTGTTTTGAAGTGGGACCTATGCTACTAACTTTAACTAGTAAACTTAATTCCTTTTAGGAACTGCAGGTCCATAGCCATATAAACCATAATAATGATTTATATGGATATGCCACTAAGTTAGAAGTTTATTAAACTAATTTGCTGAATTCATTTATTTAATTGATAACTTATTTTTGTATGTAACGTTATGTGTACCACCTGGGAAACTGTTTAACTTTATTTTCATGTTATACGAACTATATCACAGCTGTCATACTTAATGTAGAGAAAAATCTAACATTAATGAAATCCTTATAAGTTCTTTGACATTAAGCGAGAACATTGGAATTATAAACAGAATTTGATTCGAATAGGGAACGATAAATATTACAGGCTTTATTGCACTAAATTGTGTTAAAATCCAAACACGCTTACTCATAAAACACTAAGAACAGGAGCTTTACACAACGATTGAGTGAGAAATGGATGTGATTTGAAGATGTCGTCACTTCATGTGTTCAGCTGATGATCACTGTGAGATGAGAGAAACTGCCTAGCAGGGACGTGCACAGGAATTTTGAGGGGCAGTTGCTCTGACCTGAAAAAAGGTCAGAGCAGCCTTGTCAGAGTTTTTCAGTATAAAAGTAAATCGGGTTTAAATGTCAGGAGTTCCTGTCGGGACGAAAGTAACACTTGTTACTTTTGTCCCGCTACAGTGAAAATATATAGTTACATTATGTTGAGAAGTTATGTTATGCTTATTTTATTTAATTTTCATATTTTTCATGTTGAAAAAACATTTTATAAAATGGATTGACATAAAAAAATTTATTAAAACAGTTACTTTTGAAACATCTGATTGAACTGAAATTTAAAATGAAAATGTAAATGACCTATTTTGCAATTTTATCTTTTGCAAAGATAAAGGCCAAAATATGTTTGCAGTTATATAACAAGGTCACTCAGGTATATTTAGGCTAAAAAAACAATAATAAAAAAAGATCTAGCAAAAAAATCTAGCTTGTATATTGTTGTTACTTTTGACCCATATCTGTGTTACTTTTGTCCCAACTAACGGGGTGGAAAGTAACATGAGCAGTCTTATGTTCAAAGTGAAGCTATAATTAAGTTGTTCTACTGACTGACCACATCAAGAATGTATCTCTGTCTAAACCATCATCTTTTAAAATGATGTTTTTCTGAAAAATGTTACTTTCGCCCCTGCTCTCCCCTATTTATTAATATATATATATATATATATACATACACAATATATGTCTTGCTACACTGCAGCATAATAAAATGGTTCTCACACTCCAGTAATATTTCTGTGAATTGAATTAATCTTGCACTTGTTCATAGTTTTTGTATTATGTCTGAATATATTCAGTTGAATTTTGCCCTTACAAATTGCCTTATCTGACCGTGTTTATGTCCAAACTCAATGCCTCATGGTCTTATTATTATTTATAAAGATTGCAAAAGTCAGAGATGGCAGGTTTATGATATACAACTTTGTAAACAGTATAGAAAATGTATTAACAATATATTAAATGTCACCAAAATACACATGAGAAAAACAGTTCCTCATATTATTGTTTATTGTTTTTATTATTATTATTATTATTTAATTTTTTAATTTGAAAAGAAATAATCTGGATTGAATTGACAGATGAAAAAAAAACCTTTAGATTTCGGAAAAAAATACAATCCTTTTTTAACCTTTTGGTGTCCCGTACATTCAGTTGTGCTTCTTGCTCGTATTCAGTTCTGATGGTACATATGGGGTGCTTCTCATTTCTTATTTGTGCATCCTCGTTTCCTTTCCTCGCATCTCAGCTCCACCCCGTGCAGGATGCGAGGGAAGGCTGCAAGGAAAGAAAAGGAGGACGGAGGAATCGAAAGACAAGTTTTTTTATACTTTGGAATACTTGACCACTCGAGCGTCACTTCACTGCGTCATCAGCAGCGCTCAAAGGATCTGCCCTTATGTTGTTGAAGTTTGGCTATTTAAGACATTTTTAATAAATAATAATAAAGCAAGATACCCTGTTGAAATATGTGAGATGTGTGGTTTATATAAACCGCAATGGTAAAGTATAAATTAAAATGATTGTGACCGACGTGAAGGGGGAGGAGAATTGATACGTGCGTCACGTTAAGTCGATAAAACACTTCCGCAAAGCATGCAACTGTGCATCCTCGCTCATAGCTCCTCTGGAAGCCTCCTCACTCCTCGATCCTCGACTCCTCGCGGTGCAATTAGAGAATTGAGATGTCCTTAAAGATGGCTGAGCTCGATCAGTTTCCGGGTCATAGGATGGAGGACGGAGGATCGAGGAGACGAGGAGGGATATTGAGAAGGACCCATATGGTAACTGGGCAACTACGCATGATTTGTAGTATGGTTGCGTAAAGGGAACAGGAATTCCGGTAGGGAACAGAATCGACTGACGTGCAGCGCTGCAGCCACATAAACAGAGTTTGCCCTTCCCCTACTGACTTTAACTTTCGGTGCCCGAATGGAAGTGAATGAGGCTTTGCGTTTTTTTTTGTGTGTGTGTTTTTTTTTATATGTGTGTGTGTGCGCGCGTGCGTCGCCAGTGTCATCATCAGTGCCCCAGGCTCCAGCTGCGTGTCGGTTCCTGTGGATCATCTGGATTACAGCTTCATCCAGAGCTGCTCAGACCTCTAATATCTGGAGAAGATCCTGAGACCCTTCTGGCCTCAAGTCAAGTACATTTATATAGCGCTTTTCACAATATAAATTGTATCAAAGCAGCTTCACAGTAGCAATCAAAATAACAATTTGTTTCTTAGTGGAAAAAACATCCACGTTTGGTAGGGCTGATCAATGGTATTAATGCTTGGTCAATTAATTTGAATATCCCCAACTGAGCAAGCCAAAGGCAACAGTGGCAAGGAACCGAAAACTCCATCAGTGACCTACTGGTGTCCTAAAACTCCATCAGGTGACCCACTGGTGTCCTAAAACTCCATCAGGTGACCCACTGGTGTCCTAAACTCCATCAGGTGACCCACTGGTGTCCTAAAACTCCATCAGTGACCTACTGGTGTCCTAAAACTCCATCAGGTGACCCACTGGTGTCCTAAAACTCCGTCAGGTGACCTACTGGTGTTCTAAAACTCCATCAGGTGACCCACTGGTGTCCTAAAACTCCATCAGGTGACCTACTGGTGTCCTAAAACTCCATCAGGTGACCCACTGGTGTCCTAAAACTCCGTCAGGTGACACACTGGTGTCCTAAACTCCATCAGGTGACCCACTGGTGTCCTAAAACTCCATCAGGTGACCTACTGGTGTCCTAAAACTCCATCAAGTGACCCACTGGTGTCCTAAACTCCATCAGGTGACCTACTGGTGTCCTAAAACTCCATCAGGTGACCTGCTGGTGTCCTAAAACTCCATCAGGTGACCCGCTGGTGTCCTAAACTCCATCAGGTGACCCACTGGTGTCCTAAAACTCCATCATGTGACCCACTGGTGTCCTAAACTCCATCAGGTGACCCACTGGTGTCCTACAACTCCATCACGTGACCCACTGGTGTCCTAAAACTCCGTCACGTGACCCACTGGTGTCCTAAAACTCCGTCAGGTGACCCACTGGTGTCCTAAAACTCCGTCAGGTGACCCACTTGTGTCCTAAAACTCCGTCAGGTGACCCACTGGTGTCCTAAAACTCCGTCAGGTGACCCACTGGTGTCCTAAAACTTTATCAGGTGACCTAATGGTGTCCAAAAACTCCATCAGGTGACCTAATGGTGTCCTAAAACTCCATCAGGTGACCCACTGGTGTCCTAAAACTCCATCAGGTGACCTTCAGGTGACCTACTGGTGTCCAAAAACTCCATCAGGTGACCTACTGGTGTCCTAACACTCCATCAGGTGACCCACTGGTGTCCTAAAACTCCATCAGGTGACCCACTGGTGTCCTAAAACTCCATCAGGTGACCCACTGGTGTCCTAAAACTCCATCAGGTGACCCACTGGTGTCCTAAAACTCCACCAGGTGACCCACTGGTGTCCTAAAACTCCATCAGGTGACCCACCGGTGTCCTAAAACTCCATCAAGTGACCTATTGGCGTGGTGTCCTAAAACTCCATCAGGTGACCCACTGGTGTCCTAAAACTCCATCAGGTGACCTACTGGTGTCCTAAAACTCCATCAGGTGACCTACTGGTGTCCTAAAACTCCATCAGTGACCTATTGGCGTGGTGTCCTAAAACTCCATCAGGTGACCCACTGGTGTCCTAAAACTCCATCAGGTGACCTACTGGTGTCCTAAAACTCCATCAGTGACCTACTGGTGTCCTAAAACTCCATCAGGTGACCTACTGCAGAAAAAAAACCTTGGGAGAACCCAGGCTCAGTCGGGGGCCAGTTCTTCTCTGGCGTTTGTAAACTAGAGGCCGGATTTACAGTAACTGTAAGATAAAAAATGTATATGAATGCCTGGCTGAAGAGATGCGTCTTTAGTCTAGTTTTAAACTGGCAGAGCGAGTCTGAGCAACGAACAATTTCAGGAAGGCTATTCCAGAGCTTTGGAGCTAAATGCAAAAATTCTCTCCCTCCTTTGGTGGATCTGGATATCCTAGGTATGACCAGAAACCTCGAATTTAGTGATCTTAAAGAGCGCGAAGGATTATAGGGCGATAAAGATCCGTTAAATAGACTGGAGCTAAACCATTTAGGGCTTTATAAGTCAGTAGCAGTTAGGGATGGGTACCGAAACCCGGATCAGAATCAGCACGCTCTGTGATTGTTGTAAAATGCAGTCTCTACTGTTGCTAAAATGCGGGACGCGTTTGATAATAAAAAGCTATTAAAAGCACCAAAATTGACGCAATAGACGCCGTTCCAAAGGCGGCGCGCGCTCCGATACACACTGCAACGAAACAGGAAACACTTTGGGCTTCGTGTGCGCGTCTAAACGATCAAATATGCACAAAAATGTGTGAAAATTACAGTCTTGGAGAGTCACTTAAACAGTTTATTCACTTAAAAACAGTGTATGTCTTAAATGGGCGTAAATAGTTGGGAGACAATATGATGTGCAATAATGATTAGATCTGCATTTGGTCTTAAAGAGGCAGCAGTCTAATAAACCTGCTGGCGATTGCTCCATTAATGTGAATCAAACAACAACAGGCACAGAGAAAATCAGTCGAAGCTCTTGAATGAATAATTTTGCCTTTTATAAGCTTTAATCAAGCTATGATAAACTATGCAGTGTTATTTTACATTTGATTATTTTATTAGATGTCTTTTTGGCCATATTACTCACCTGCACAGTGATGTCAGTAGACATTACTGAGATTAAAGGACTGGGGATATAATTTGTTTATTCGTCTTATTGTATACTTTTTATGTTTGACCATGTGTTTGTAGGCTACTTTGTTTTTGGTGTCTTATGCCTTCTGTAGATAAAACACAAAAGCCTGCACCCTTCTGCATAACATGCATGTTTTATTTGTTTAGTTAAAGCATTGCTTTTTATTTTGCTATTAATATTTATTTTACATCTCAAAATATAAAGCAATATTAATTATTTTCTAAATATTTTTTTCCCTTTTTTTATATATATAACAAAAATAACCGATAAGAATACCGTTGAAGTACTGGATCGATAAGCAGTATCGGTAAGAGTAATAAAACCGTTAAAACCTTAACGATACCCATCCCTAGTAGCAATACCTTATAATTAATACGGAACTTTATAGGTAACCAATGTAGTGATGATAAAATCGGTGTTATATGATCATATTTTCTTGATCTAGTAAGAACTCTAGCGGCTGCATTTTGGACTAACTGTAGCTTGTTTATTGAGGATGCAGGACAGCCAGCTAATAAAGTATTACAGTAATCTAGTCTCGAGGTCATGAATGCATGAACTAACTTTTCTGCATCAGAAACTGATAGCATATTATGTAGCTTAGCAATGTTTCTAAGGTGGAAAAAGGCTGTTTTTGTAACATATGAAATATGAAATTCATACAGACTAAAATGTGTGGCACCTTTATGGTTAATTGTCATATTAATTTAAGTGAATGCAACGTTTAATTATGAGTATGTATTTGTGTTGGCGATGAATTCCTCTTATTTAACAGGACAGACGAACCATCTCTTTTTGATGGACTGATCATTGCACAAGATGCCAAAGTATCTGCCTTTGTTGACCAAATAAGAAGCCAGATGTTAAGTGTAAGGATTTCTTCAACTCTATAACCCTTTTATTTTATGTTTTATTTGTCCTGGGATTACATGTAACATATTGTTTATGCTTTCAGAGGACAGGTCATGATGTCTGTGGACCGGCAACATTTACAGCAGGCAGAGAAATATCACAGACGTCCAGGGCCGAGTGGACGAAGAGGTCCTGGAGTAGTAGTGTGCAGACACACGAGATCTCGCTGCAAGGCTGGAATCACTACCGTGGAGCATGTACCCGATGTTCCTGCAGACGGAGCTGGCACAAGCTGCAAATGCAACATTCTTTTGTATGGACTTTGCTTGCAGGTAGATAGCCATTGCCAAATGATAATGAAGTTTTTACTGATGTTTTACCTTTATTAATATATGCCATGCATGGGAATAACACCATGACTAGCTAAAAATCACACATTTTATATATTATGGAATTAGAAAATTAATATGGTAACAAGTCACATAGGTCCTGGTTTGTCTCCTTACTTACCAGTTTTGCAAATTTTCCCATTACAGGTACTGGCCTTATTTGGAAAAGATGTCAGAGAAGTTATCTGAGCTCCAACCACTGACCATGATGAAGCCTTTCCTCTCTGCAATGCATGCAAGGCTCACACTGGCTAATGTGAGGTACAGTGTGCGAGTTAAGTTTACGTTTTAACGCAAGTTTTTAGAAACTTATCATTGCAGCATCAGAAAAATGTAGCTTGATTTTATCTATGTAAATATGCACGTTTCAAAAAAAATAGTTCACATTAGTGAAATACTTTAATGCAGTGGTTTTCAAACCTGTCCTGGAGGACCTCAGCAATGCATGGTGTCATCAATGAAACATCAATGTCTCCCTTATCTGACACACCCAGTTCAGGTCTTGCAGTCTCTACTAATGAGCTGATGAGTTAAATCAAGTGTGACATATAAGTGAGATATACAAAATGTGTCGTGCTGGGGGTCCTCAAGGACAAGTTTAAAACCACTTATTTTGTCAAGTCAAGTATATTTATATAGCGCTTTTCACAATATAAATTGTATCAAAGCAGCTTCACAGTATCAATCAAATAACATTACAATGTTTGTTTCTTAGTGGAAGGAACATCCACGTTTGGTAGGGCTGATCAATGGTATTAATGCTTGGTTAATTAATTTGAATATCCCTGGTTTCTGGTTTAACGGCAGGGCTGTTTGTAGGATATGCTTCCTAAACCCTTCCAACAGTTCTAACTGCACAATTGCAGTTGTGAAAGCTTTTCTTTCATTATTATCCTAACTCGGAACATTTTATATTTTCACATATTCACATTATATCAACATCAAAATTTGCTCATGGCCAAATTCAATTGAGGATACAAAAACAAGATTTGAATGCTAAAGGCCTTGGTCTTCTTCTCGGGAGCAGTTAGGAGAGGCGGTCGAGGCCAGGATGGGACAGGTCGACAGCTTCCTTTCAAGGCCAGCTCTTACTCTCTTACTACAAAGTACATGACCAATTCATGTTGGTTGAAAAAAGAGTTAACCCTTGTGTTGTTCAAACAATGCTAGTGTCACGGTGTGGGTTTTGTGTTTGTGTATCTTGTTCTTGTCTGTCATGTGTTCGCCTGTCCTTTCATGTTTCAGCTGTTCCCTGTTTTGTTGATTAGTCTCCCCATATGTTTCTGATTAGCCACGCCCCCTTGTTATCTTGTTTAGCTTGTTTGCCTGTGTATTTATACCCATGTTCTTCAGTTGGTGTTCGTCGGTTGTTGAAGTTGTTTTCTGTTCTTGTCCCTGTCCTGAGTTCCTTTGAAATTACCTGCTCGTTTTATTAAAGTGTTTGCATTTGGATTCTCTCTCCGCTTCTTCCTTGCTGCATCGTTACAGAACGACCGACCAAGATGAATCTAGTGATGGGCAGATTGAGGCTTCGTGAAGCAATGAAACAGTCGAAGCAAATGTGCCATTTTGTTTCGAGGCTTCGAATCAATCCAAAACCCGTCTCCATGGTGACACCTAGTGGTCACTTGCAGGTGTTGATCTGAAACAACCTTTACAAAGAGCTAATAAAAATTTTTTTTTTTTTTTCATTATGGTATTTTTTTAATATATGAAGCTTGTAACCTGTAGTCTCTTCACACTGCATAATGTGATTTTGGTCATGAAAAATGAATATTAATAAAAATAAATCAAGCCACAATGTCTCCCTTTCTTATAGATTTTTATTCAAAAATATTAATTTCTCTGCTGTTGAAGGACTCAGCCTACTTTTTTTTTACAGATAATTTCTCCAGCCTTTGAAAAAATTCTCTCACAAGGGACACTTGTTGCTGGCATACAAAGATATTTTTTAGCTAGGACATATATGAGGAAAGATTACTGCTCTCTCTTTCCAGTAAGTTAGAGGATCATGAGTTCTGGGCAAAAACGCATCGCTGAGGTATTTTTTCACTTCCACTGTGGCATCAGCTGTAGGATTGTGTATCATCTGGGTCTCACGGATACGATTGTCAAAATGTTCCCATAAACTGTCTTGTGTTTCAACTGGTGTTGATGATGATGGACCTGATGTTGACATTTGTGGTTCTGAATTAAAAGAAAACGGCAATTAGTAACAAATCATAAACTGACAACACATATGAAGTATAAATTTCATGAATCACATTACATAAGATAACATAGACTGAAACTCAAACCAGGAGTTCTGTTTGAACGCATCAGTGAAGCACACTCCAGTGTGATGTGCTTTTCAGCATCCAGGGCTTTGGCAGGATTTCCAAAAGCCACATTTTTAAACCTTGGGTCCAGCAGTGTCAGTAGCATGCCTTGGTACAGGGGGAACACTACCATCCTCTGCACCCTGCAGAATGGCAGGATGAATGCTCCTCAAATGGCGCATCATGGATGATGTATTGTTGCAGTAGGCTAGCTGCCGATCACAATACACACATCTCACTTTATTTGGGGTTTCCAAATGGAAATGCTCCCACACCACAGATGTACGGCATCTCTTCTGTGGAGCCTCCATTTCTATCTATCTATCTATCTATCTATCTATCTATTTTATATGTAGCCTATCTATCTAATAATCTATATGTATCTGTAATATATGTATCTATCTATTAATCTATCTATAAATATATATATATATATTTCTATCAATGCATCTATTAATGTGTCACTATATGTACTCTGTGTGTCTCTAAGTCAATGTGTAAATGTAAATTAAATCCTAAATATAACTAAACAAATCGCACTATAAATGTCACTATATCACCAAAAATCCGCTATCTCAAAACCAAACTCCTCTCACAAAAACCCACGACATAAAAATGCGTTGACAAAACTTTTATACTGTTTGATTGTGTGATTTGTTCCCGAACCGAGCAATCAATGAAACCCTGATTCGGCGGAGCACTCCACCTGATGAAACACTTAGACGCTTCATTTAGCCGTTGTCACGTGACGTGGGTGTTTTGAATCACGCTTCGGATCAGTGTTTCGAATCATCTTTGCTTCGGGATCTCGCAAAGCTTCGGAACGTCTGTTTCGCCCCAGCCATCCTTAGATGAATCTAGCAGCACAGATTATGTGTCTCCATCAGGGAGATCGGCCCATAAAGGAGTACGTAAAAAGATTTATTGAACTGGTGAACGTAACGTCTATGGATTCTCAGTGCCTCATGATATTTTTTAGAGGGGGACTATCTAAGCCGTTCAGTTATTTCATGCCCTTGCATGATCCTCATGGAACTTTAGAGGAGTATCTTGACCTGGCCTTTGTTAGTGTGTGTTGTCTGTTCCCGAGCCTGTATGTGTGTGGTCTGTTCCCGAGCGTGTGTGTGTGTGTGTGTGTGTGTTGTCTGTTCCCGAGCCTGTGTGTGTGTGTGTGTGTGTGTGTGGTCTGTTCCCGAGCGTGTGGTCTGTTCCCGAGCGTGTGTGTGTGTGTTGTCTGTTCCCGAGCCTGTGTGTGTGTTGTCTGTTCCCGAGCCTGTGTGTGTGTTGTCTGTTCCCGAGCCTGTGTGTGTGTGGTCTGTTCCCGAGCCTGTGTGCTTTGTCTGTTCCCGAGCCTGTGTGTGTTGTCTGTTCCCGAGCCTGTGTGTGTTGTCTGTTCCCGAGCCTGTGTGTGTGTTGTCTGTTCCCGAGCCTGTGTGTGTGTTGTCTGTTCCCGAGCCTCTGTGTGTGTTTTGTCTGATCCCGAGCCTGTGTGTGTGTGTTGTCTGTTCCCGAGCCTGTGTGTGTGTGTGTTGTCTGTTCCCGAGCCTGTGTGTGTGTGTGTGTTGTCTGTTCCCGAGCCTGTGTGTGTGTGTTGTCTGTTCCCGAGCCTGTGTGTGTGTGTTGTCTGTTCCCGAGCCTGTGTGTGTGTTGTCTGTTCCCGAGCCTGTGTGTGTGTTGTCTGTTCCCGAGCCTCTGTGTGTGTTTTGTCTGTTCCCGAGCCTGTGTGTGTGTGTTGTCTGTTCCCGAGCCTGTGTGTGTGTGTGTTGTCTGTTCCCGAGCCTGTGTGTGTGTGTGTTGTCTGTTCCCGAGCCTGTGTGTGTGTGTGTTCTCTGTTCCCGAGCCTGTGTGTGTGTGTTGTCTGTTCCCGAACCTGTGTGTGTGTGTTGTCTGTTCCCGAGCCTGTGTGTGTGTGTTGTCTGTTCCCGAGCCTGTGTGTGTGTGTGGTCTGTTCCCGAGCCTGTGTGTGTGTGTGGTCTGTTCCCGAGCCTGTGTGTGTGTGTGGTCTGTTCCCGAGCGTGTGTGTGTGTGTGTTGTCTGTTCCCGAGCGTGTGTGTGTGTGTGTGTGTGTGTTGTCTGTTCCCGAGCCTGTGTGTGTGTTGTATGTTCCCGAGCCTGTGTGTGTGTGTGTGTGTGTGTTGTCTGTTCCCGAGCCTGTGTGTGTTGTCTGTTCCCGAGCCTGTGTGTGTGTGTGTGTGTGTGTGTGTGTGTGTGTGTTGTCTGTTCCCGAGCCTGTGTGTGTTGTCTGTTCCCGAGCCTGTGTGTGTGTGTTGTCTGTTCCCGAGCCTGTGTGTGTGTGTTGTCTGTTCCCGAGCCTGTGTGTGTGTGTTGTCTGTTCCCGAGCCTGTGTGTGTGTGTTGTCTGTTCCCGAGCCTGTGTGTGTTGTCTGTTCCCGAGCCTGTGTGTGTGTGTGTGTGTTGTCTGTTCCCGAGCCTGTGTGTGTGTGTGTGTGTTGTCTGTTCCCGAGCCTGTGTGTGTGTGTGTGTGTGGTCTGTTCCCGAGCCTGTGTGTGTGTGTTGTCTGTTCCTGAGCCTGTGTGTGTTGTCTATTCCCGAGCCTGTGTGTGTGTGTTGTCTGTTCCCGAGCCGGTCTGTGTGTGTGTTGTCTGTTCCCGAGCCGGTGTGTGTGTGTGTGTGTTGTCTGTTCCCGAACCTGTGTGTGTTGTCTGTTCCCGAACCTGTGTGTGATGTCTGTTCCCGAGCCGGTCTGTGTGTGTGTTGTCTGTTCCTGAGCCGGTGTGCGTGTGTGTGTGTGTGTGTTGTCTGTTCCCGAGCCGGTGTGTGTGTTGTCTGTTCCCGAGCCGGTGTGTGCGTGTGTTTGTGTGTTGTCTGTTCCCGAGCCGGTGTGTGTGTGTGTGTTGTCTCTTCCCGAGCCTGTGTGTGTGTTGTCTGTTCCCGAGCCTGTGTGTGTGTGGTCTGTTCCCGAGCCTGTGTGTGTTGTCTGTTCCCGAGCCTGTGCGCTTTGTCTGTTCCCGAGCCTGTGTGTGTTGTCTGTTCCCGAGCCTGTGTGTGTTGTCTGTTCCCCAGCCTGTGTGTGTTGTCTGTTCCCGAGCCTGTGTGTGTGTGTGGTCTGTTCCCGAGCCTGTGTGTGTGTGTGGTCTGTTCCCGAGCCTGTGTGTGTGTGTGGTCTGTTCCCGAGCGTGGGTGTGTGTGTGTTGTCTGTTCCCGAGCGTGTGTGTGTGTGTGTGTGTGTGTTGTCTGTTCCCGAGCCTGTGTGTGTGTTGTATGTTCCCGAGCCTGTGTGTGTGTGTGTGTGTGTGTTGTCTGTTCCCGAGCCTGTGTGTGTTGTCTGTTCCCGAGCCTGTGTGTGTGTGTGTGTGTGTGTGTGTGTGTGTGTGTGTGTGTGTGTTGTCTGTTCCCGAGCCTGTGTGTGTTGTCTGTTCCCGAGCCTGTGTGTGTGTGTTGTCTGTTCCCGAGCCTGTGTGTGTGTGTTGTCTGTTCCCGAGCCTGTGTGTGTGTGTTGTCTGTTCCCGAGCCTGTGTGTGTGTGTTGTCTGTTCCCGAGCCTGTGTGTGTTGTCTGTTCCCGAGCCTGTGTGTGTGTGTGTGTGTTGTCTGTTCCCGAGCCTGTGTGTGTGTGTGTGTGTGGTCTGTTCCCGAGCCTGTGTGTGTGTGTTGTCTGTTCCTGAGCCTGTGTGTGTTGTCTATTCCCGAGCCTGTGTGTGTGTGTTGTCTGTTCCCGAGCCGGTCTGTGTGTGTTTTGTCTGTTCCCGAGCCGGTGTGTGTGTGTGTGTGTTGTCTGTTCCCGAGCCTGTGTGTGTGTGTGTTTTGTCTGTTCCCGAGCCTGTGTGTGTTGTCTGTTCCCGAGCCTGTGTGTGTGTGTGTTGTCTGTTCCCGAGCCTGTGTGTGTGTGTTGTCTGTTCCCGAGCCTGTGTGTGTATGTTGTCTGTTCCCGAGCCTGTGTGTGTGTTGTCTGTTCCCGAGCCTGTGTGTGTGTTGTCTGTTCCCGAGCCTGTGTGTGTTTTGTCTGTTCCCGAGCCTGTGTGTGTGTGTGTTGTCTGTTCCCGAGCCTGTGTGTGTGTGTGTTGTCTGTTCCCGAGCCTGTGTGTGTGTGTGTTGTCTGTTCCCGAGCCTGTGTGTGTGTGTGTTGTCTGTTCCCGAGCCTGTGTGTGTGTGTGTTGTCTGTTCCCGAGCCTGTGTGTGTGTGTTGTCTGTTCCCGAACCTGTGTGTGTGTGTTGTCTGTTCCCGAGCCTGTGTGTGTGTGTTGTCTGTTCCCGAGCCTGTGTGTGTGTGTTGTCTGTTCCCGAGCCTGTGTGTGTGTGTTGTCTGTTCCCGAGCCGGTGTGTGTGTTGTCTGTTCCCGAGGTGGTGTTTGTGTTGTCTGTTCCCGAGGTGGTGTGTGTGTTGTCTGTTCCCGAGCCGGTGTGTGTGTTGTCTGTTCCCGAGCTGGTCTGTGTGTGTGTTGTCTGTTCCCGAGCTGGTCTGTGTGTGTGTTGTCTGTTCCCGAGCCTGTGTGTGTGTGTTGTCTGTTCCCGAGCCTTTGTGTGTGTGTTGTCTGTTCCCGAGCCGGTGTGTGTGTTGTCTGTTCCCGAGCCGGTGTGTGTGTGTGTTGTCTCTTCCCGAGCCGGTGTGTGTGTGTTTTGTCTGTTCCCGAGCCTTCGTGTGTGTGTTGCCTCTTCCCGTGCCGGTGTGTGTGTTTTTGTCTGTTCCCGAGCCGGTCTGTGTGTGTGTTGTCTGTTCCCGAGCCGGTCTGTGTGTGTGTTGTCTGTTCCCGAGCCGGTCTGTGTGTGTGTTGTCTGTTCCCCAGCCGGTCTGTGTGTGTGTTGTCTGTTCCCCAGCCGGTCTGTGTGTGTGTGTTGTCTGTTCCCGAGCCGGTGTGTGTGTGTGTGTGTTGTCTGTTCTCGAGCCGGTGTGTGTGTGTGTGTGTTGTCTGTTCCCGAGCCGGTGTGTGTGTGTGTGTGTTGTCTGTTCCCGAGCCGGTGTGTGTGTGTGTGTGTTGTCTGTTCCCGAGCCGGTGTGTGTGTGTGTGTGTTGTCTGTTCCCGAGCCGGTGGGTGTGTGTGTGTGTTGTCTGTTCCCGAGCCGGTGTGTGTGTGTGTTGTCTGTTCCCGAGCCGGTGTGTGTGTGTGTTGTCTGTTCCCGAGCCGGTGTGTGTGTGTGTGTGTTGTCTGTTCCCGAGCCGGTGTGTGTGTGTGTGTGTTGTCTGTTCCCGAGCCGGTGTGTGTGTGTGTGTGTTGTCTGTTCCCGAGCCGGTGTGTGTGTGTGTGTGTTTTCTGTTCCCGAGCCGGTGTGTGTGTGTGTGTGTGTGTGTGTGTGTTGTCTGTTCCCGAGCCGGTGTGTGTGTGTTGTCTGTTCCCGAGCCGGTGTGTGTGTGTGTGTTGTCTGTTCCCGAGCTGGTGTGTGTGTGTGTGTGTTGTCTGTTCCCGAGCCGGTGTGTGTGTGTGTGTTGTCTGTTCCCGAGCCAGTCTCTGCGTGTGTGTTGTCTGTTCCCGAGCCGGTGTGTGTGTGTGTGTTGTCTGTTTCCGAGCCGGTGTGTGTGTGTGTGTTGTCTGTTCCCGAGCCAGTCTCTGCGTGTGTGTTGTCTGTTCCCGAGCCTGTGTGTGGGTGTGTGTTGTCTGTTTCCGAGCCGGTGTGTGTGTGTGTGTTGTCTGTTCCCAAGCCGGTGTGTGTGTTGTCTGTTCCCGAGCCGGTGTGATTGTGTTGTTTGTGTGTGTGTGTGTTGTCTGTTCCCGAGCCGTTGTTTGTGTGTGTGTGTGTTGTCTGTTCCCGAGCCGGTGTGTGTGTGTGTTGTCTGTTCCCGAGCCTCTGTGTGTTGTCTGTTCCCGAGCCTGTGTGTATTGTGTGTTCCCGAGCCGGTCTCTGCGTGTGTGTTGTCTGTTCCCGAGCCGGTGTGTGCGTGTGTGTTGTCTGTTTCCGAGCCGGTGTGTGTTGTCTTATCCCCAGCCTGTGTGTGTGTGTTGTCTGTTCCCGAGCCGGTGTGTGTGTGTTGTTTGTGTGTGTGTGTGTTGTCTGTTCCCGAGCCGTTGTTTGTGTGTGTGTGTGTTGTCTGTTCCCGAGCCGGTGTGTGTGTGTGTTGTCTGTTCCCGAGCCTCTGTGTGTTGTCTGTTCCCGAGCCTGTGTGTGTTGTCTGTTCCCGAGCCGGTGTGTGTGTGTGATGTCTGTTCCTGAGCCGGTGTGTGTGTGTGTGTTGTCTGTTCCCGAGCCTGTGTGTGTTGTCTGTTCCCGAGCCATGGTGTGTGTGTTGTCTGTTCCCGAGCTGGTCTGTGTGTGGTGTCTGTTCCCGAGCCGGTGTGTGTGTGTTGTCTGTTCCCGAGCCTGTGTGTGTGTGTTGTCTGTTCCCGAGCCTGTGTGTGTTGTCTGTTCCCGAGCCTGTGTGTGTGTGTGTGTGTTGTCTGTTCCCGAGCCTGTGTGTGTGTGTGTGTGTGGTCTGTTCCCGAGCCTGTGTGTGTGTGTTGTCTGTTCCTGAGCCTGTGTGTGTTGTCTATTCCCGAGCCTGTGTGTGTGTGTTGTCTGTTCCCGAGCCGGTCTGTGTGTGTGTTGTCTGTTCCCGAGCCTGTGTGTGTGTGTTGTCTGTTCCCGAGCCTGTGTGTGTGTGTTGTCTGTTCCCGAGCCTGTGTGTGTGTGTTGTCTGTTCCCGAGCCGGTGTGTGTGTTGTCTGTTCCCGAGGTGGTGTTTGTGTTGTCTGTTCCCGAGGTGGTGTGTGTGTTGTCTGTTCCCGAGGTGGTGTGTGTGTTGTCTGTTCCCGAGCCGGTGTGTGTGTTGTCTGTTCCCGAGCTGGTCTGTGTGTGTGTTGTCTGTTCCCGAGCTGGTCTGTGTGTGTGTTGTCTGTTCCCGAGCCTGTGTGTGTGTGTTGTCTGTTCCCGAGCCTGTGTGTGTGTGTTGTCTGTTCCCGAGCCGGTGTGTGTGTTGTCTGTTCCCGAGCCGGTGTGTGTGTGTGTTGTCTCTTCCCGAGCCGGTGTGTGTGTGTTTTGTCTGTTCCCGAGCCTTCGTGTGTGTGTTGCCTCTTCCCGTGCCGGTGTGTGTGTTTTTGTCTGTTCCCGAGCCGGTCTGTGTGTGTGTTGTCTGTTCCCGAGCCGGTCTGTGTGTGTGTTGTCTGTTCCCGAGCCGGTCTGTGTGTGTGTTGTCTGTTCCCCAGCCGGTCTGTGTGTGTTGATTGTGTGTGTGTGTGTTGTCTGTTCCCGAGCCGGTGTGTGTGTGTGTGTGTTGTCTGTTCCCGAGCCGGTGTGTGTGTGTGTGTGTTGTCTGTTCCCGAGCCGGTGTGTGTGTGTGTGTGTTGTCTGTTCCCGAGCCGGTGTGTGTGTGTGTTGTCTGTTCCCGAGCCGGTGTGTGTGTGTGTGTGTTGTCTGTTCCCGAGCCGGTGTGTGTGTGTGTTGTCTGTTCCCGAGCCGGTGTGTGTGTGTGTTGTCTGTTCCCGAGCCGGTGTGTGTGTGTGTGTGTTGTCTGTTCCCGAGCCGTTGTGTGTGTGTGTGTGTTGTCTGTTCCCGAGCCGGTGTGTGTGTGTGTGTGTTTTCTGTTCCCGAGCCGGTGTGTGTGTGTGTGTGTGTGTGTGTGTTGTCTGTTCCCGAGCCGGTGTGTGTGTGTTGTCTGTTCCCGAGCCGGTGTGTGTGTGTGTGTTGTCTGTTCCCGAGCTGGTGTGTGTGTGTGTGTGTTGTCTGTTCCCGAGCCGGTGTGTGTGTGTGTGTTGTCTGTTCCCGAGCCAGTCTCTGCGTGTGTGTTGTCTGTTCCCGAGCCTGTGTGTGTGTGTGTTGTCTGTTTCCGAGCCGGTGTGTGTGTGTGTGTTGTCTGTTCCCGAGCCAGTCTCTGCGTGTGTGTTGTCTGTTCCCGAGCCTGTGTGTGGGTGTGTGTTGTCTGTTTCCGAGCCGGTGTGTGTGTGTGTGTTGTCTGTTCCCAAGCCGGTGTGTGTGTTGTCTGTTCCCGAGCCGGTGTGATTGTGTTGTCTGTTCCCGAGCCGGTGTGATTGTGTTGTTTGTGTGTGTGTGTGTTGTCTGTTCCCGAGCCGGTGTGATTGTGTTGTTTGTGTGTGTGTGTGTTGTCTGTTCCCGAGCCGTTGTTTGTGTGTGTGTGTGTTGTCTGTTCCCGAGCCGGTGTGTGTGTGTGTTGTCTGTTCCCGAGCCTCTGTGTGTTGTCTGTTCCCGAGCCTGTGTGTATTGTGTGTTCCCGAGCCGGTCTCTGCGTGTGTGTTGTCTGTTCCCGAGCCGGTGTGTGCGTGTGTGTTGTCTGTTTCCGAGCCGGTGTGTGTTGTCTTATCCCCAGCCTGTGTGTGTGTGTTGTCTGTTCCCGAGCCGGTGTGTGTGTGTTGTTTGTGTGTGTGTGTGTTGTCTGTTCCCGAGCCGTTGTTTGTGTGTGTGTGTGTTGTCTGTTCCCGAGCCGGTGTGTGTGTGTGTTGTCTGTTCCCGAGCCTCTGTGTGTTGTCTGTTCCCGAGCCTGTGTGTGTTGTCTGTTCCCGAGCCGGTGTGTGTGTGTGATGTCTGTTCCTGAGCCGGTGTGTGTGTGTGTGTTGTCTGTTCCCGAGCCTGTGTGTGTTGTCTGTTCCCGAGCCATGGTGTGTGTGTTGTCTGTTCCCGAGCTGGTCTGTGTGTGGTGTCTGTTCCCGAGCCGGTGTGTGTGTGTGTTAGTGTGTGTGTTGTCTGTTCCTGAGCCGGTGTGTGTGTGATGTCTGTTCCCGAGCCGGTGTGTGTGTGATGTCTGTTCCCGAGGCCGGTGTGTGTATGTTGTCTGTTCCCGAGGCTGTGTGTGTGTGTTGTCTGTTCCTGAGCCGGTGTGTGTTGTCTGTTCCCGAGCCGGTGTGTGTGTGTGTTGTCTGTTCCAGAGCCGGTGTGTGTGTGTGTGTGATGTCTGTTCCCGAGCCGGTCTGTGTGTGTGTTGTCTGTCCCCGAGCCTGTGTGTGTGTGTGTGATGTCTGTTCCCGAGCCGGTCTGTGTGTGTGTGTTGTCTGTTCCCGAGCCGGTGTGTGTGTGTTTTGTCTCTTCCCGAGCCGGTGTGTGTGTGTGTTTTGTCTGTTCCCGAGCCGGTGTCTGTGTGTGTGTGTGTATGTGTGTATGTTGTCTGTTCCCGAGCCGGTGTGTGTGTGTGTGTGTTGTCTGTTCCCGAGCCGGTGTGTGTGTGTGTGTGTTGTCTGTTCCCGAGCCGGTGTGTGTGTTGTATGTTCCCGAACCTGTGTGTGTTGTCTGTTCCCGAGCCTGTGTGTGTGTGTTGTCTGTTCCCGAGCCGGTCTGTGTGTGTGTTGTCTGTTCCTGAGCCTCTGTGGGTGTGTGTGTGTGTGTGTGTTGTCTGTTCCCGAGCCTGTGTGTGTGTGTTGTCTGTTCCTGAGCCTGTGTGTGTTGTCTATTCCCCAGCCTGTGTGTGTGTGTTGTCTGTTCCCGAGCCGGTCTGTGTGTGTGTTGTCTGTTCCCGAGCCGGTGTGTGTGTGTTGTCTGTTCCCGAGCCGGTGTGTGTGTGTGTGTGTGTGTTGTCTGTTCCCGAACCTGTGTGTGTTGTCTGTTCCCGAACCTGTGTGTGATGTCTGTTCCCGAGCCGGTCTGTGTGTGTGTTGTCTGTTCCCGAGCCGGTGTGTGTGTGTTGTATGTTCCCGAGCCTGTGTGTGTGTGTGTGTGTGTGTGTGTGTGTGTGTTGTCTGTTCCCGAACCTGTGTGTGATGTCTGTTCCCGAGCCGGTCTGTGTGTGTGTTGTCTGTTCCCGAGCCGGTGTGTGTGTGTTGTCTGTTCCCGAGCCTGTGTGTGTGTGTGTGTGTGTGTGTGTGTGTTGTCTGTTCCCGAGCCGGTGTGTGTGTGTGTGTGTTGTCTGTTCCCGAGCCGGTGTGTGTGTTTGTGTGTTGTCTGTTCCCGAGCCGGTGTGTGTGTGTGTGTTGTCTGTTCCCGAGCCGGTGTGTGTGTGTGTGTGTGTTGTCTGTTCCCGAGCCGGTGTGTGTGTGTGTGTGTGTGTTGTCTGTTCCCGAGCCGGTGTGTGTGTGTGTGTTGTCTGTTCCCGAGCCGGTGTGTGTGTGTTGTCTGTCCCCGAGCCTGTGTGTGTGTGTGTGTGTGTGTTGTCTGTTCCCGAGCCGGTGTGTGTGTGTGCTGTCTGTTCCCGAGCCGGTGTGTGTGTGTGTGTGTTGTCTGTTCCAGAGCCGGTGTGTGTGTGTGTGTGATGTCTGTTCCCGAGCCGGTCTGTGTGTGTGTTGTCTGTTCCCGAGCCTGTGTGTGTGTGTGTGTTGTCTGTTCCCGAGCCGGTCTGTGTGTGTGTGTTGTCTGTTCCCGAGCCGGTGTGTGTGTGTTTTGTCTCTTCCCGAGCCGGTGTGTGTGTGTGTTTTGTCTGTTCCCGAGCCGGTGTCTGTGTGTGTGTGTGTATGTGTGTGTGTTGTCTGTTCCCGAGCCGGTGTGTGTGTGTGTGTGTTGTCTGTTCCCGAGCCGGTGTGTGTGTGTGTGTGTTGTCTGTTCCCGAGCCGGTGTGTGTGTTGTATGTTCCCGAACCTGTGTGTGTTGTCTGTTCCCGAGCCTGTGTGTGTGTGTTGTCTGTTCCCGAGCCGGTCTGTGTGTGTGTTGTCTGTTCCCGAGCCTCTGTGGGTGTGTGTGTGTGTGTGTTGTCTGTTCCCGAGCCTGTGTGTGTGTGTTGTCTGTTCCTGAGCCTGTGTGTGTTGTCTATTCCCGAGCCTGTGTGTGTGTGTTGTTTGTTCCCGAGCCGGTCTGTGTGTGTGTTGTCTGTTCCCGAGCCGGTGTGTGTGTGTGTGTGTGTGTGTGTTGTCTGTTCCCGAACCTGTGTGTGTTGTCTGTTCCCGAACCTGTGTGTGATGTCTGTTCCCGAGCCGGTCTGTGTGTGTGTTGTCTGTTCCCGAGCCGGTGTGTGTGTGTTTTATGTTCCCGAGCCTGTGTGTGTGTGTGTGTGTTGTCTGTTCCCGAACCTGTGTGTGATGTCTGTTCCCGAGCCGGTCTGTGTGTGTGTTGTCTGTTCCCGAGCCGGTGTGTGTGTGTTGTCTGTTCCCGAGCCTGTGTGTGTGTGTGTGTGTGTGTGTGTGTGTGTGTGTTGTCTGTTCCCGAGCCGGTGTGTGTGTTGTCTGTTCCCGAGCCGGTGTGTGTGTGTGTGTGTGTTGTCTGTTCCCGAGCCGGTGTGTGTGTGTGTTGTCTGTTCCCGAGCCTGTGTGTGTTGTCTGTTCCCGAGCCGGTGTGTGTGTGTGTTGTCTGTTCCCGAGCCTGTGTGTGTTGTCTGTTCCCGAGCCGGTGTGTGTGTGTTGTCTGTTCCCGAGCTGGTCTGTGTGTGTTGTCTGTTCCCGAGCCGGTGTGTGTGTGTTGTCTGTTCCCGAGCTGGTCTGTGTGTGGTGTCTGTTCCCGAGCCGGTGTGTGTGTGTGTGTGTTGTCTGTTCCCGAGCCGGTGTGTGTGTGATGTCTGTTCCCGAGCCGGTGTGTGTGTGATGTCTGTTCCCGAGCCGGTGTGTGTGTGATGTCTGTTCCCGAGGCCGGTGTGTGTGTGTTGTCTGTTCCCGAGGCTTTGTGTGTGTGTTGTCTGTTCCTGAGCCGGTGTGTGTTGTCTGTTCCCGAGCCGGTGTGTGTGTGTGTTGTCTGTTCCAGAGCCGGTGTGTGTGTGTTGTCTGTTCCCGAGCCGGTGTGTGTGTGTGTATGTGTGTTGTCTGTTCCGAGCCGGTGTGTGTGTGTTGTATGTTCCCGAGCCTGTGTGTGTGTGTGTGTGTGTGTGTGTGTGTGTTGTCTGTTCCCGAACCTGTGTGTGATGTCTGTTCCCGAGCCGGTCTGTGTGTGTGTTGTCTGTTCCCGAGCCGGTGTGTGTGTGTTGTCTGTTCCCGAGCCTGTGTGTGTGTGTGTGTGTGTGTTGTCTGTTCCCGAGCCGGTGTGTGTGTGTGTGTGTTGTCTGTTCCCGAGCCGGTGTGTGTGTGTGTGTGTTGTCTGTTCCCGAGCCGGTGTGTGTGTGTGTGTTGTCTGTTCCCGAGCCGGTGTGTGTGTGTTTTCTGTTCCCGAGCCGGTGTGTGTGTGTGTGTGTGTGTTGTCTGTTCCCGAGCCGGTGTGTGTGTGTGTTGTCTGTTCCCGAGCCGGTGTGTGTGTGTGTGTGTGTGTTGTCTGTTCCCGAGCCGGTGTGTGTGTGTGTGTGTGTGTGTTGTCTGTTCCCGAGCCGGTGTGTGTGTGTGTGTGTTTTCTGTTCCCGAGCCGGTGTGTGTGTGTGTGTGTGTGTGTGTTGTCTGTTCCCGAGCCGGTGTGTGTGTGTTTGTGTGTTGTCTGTTCCCGAGCCGGTGTGTGTGTGTTGTCTGTTCCCGAGCCGGTGTGTGTGTGTGTGTTGTCTGTTCCCGAGCCGGTGTGTGTGTGTTGTCTGTTCCCGAGCCGGTGTGTGTGTGTGTATGTGTGTTGTCTGTTCCGAGCCGGGGTGTGTGTGTGTGTGTGTGTGTTGTCTGTTCCCGAGCCGGTGTGTGTGTGTGTGTGTGTTGTCTGTTCCCGAGCCGGTGTGTGTGTGTTGTCTGTTCCCGAGCCGGTGTGTGTGTGTTGTCTGTTCAGAAGCCGGTGTGTGTGTGTGTTGTCTGTTCCCGAGCCGGTGTGTGTGTGTTGTCTGTTCCCGAGCCGGTGTGTGTGTGTGTTGTCTGTTTCCGAGCCGGTGTGTGTTGTCTGTTCCCGAGCCTGTGTGTGTGTGGTCTGTTCCCGAGCCTGTGTGTGTGTTTGGTCTGTTAGGGTTAGGTTTAGGGTTAGGGTTAGGTTTTGAGTATATTACAACGGTTCCCCCCTAACTGAAACTAAGGCTTCAAGAAGGTTTGGAATAGGGACCGAGGAGATGCACGGGCCTACGTCTGTTAGATCTTACCCATACCTGTGAGTGGTACTCCGGTCCGGGAGCCCCTTAAATCTTTATGGATTTTTGTTAGACCTAGTTCTATCCGTCGTAGGGTTAGGGTGTAGGATTAGGGTGGGTTAGGTTTTTGAGGATATTACAACAGCTCCCCCCTCCCTGGCACTAGTCCAGAAAAGTGAGGAGACTGAGGAAAGCACGGGCCGACGCATGTCAGACTATACCACTGCTCCCTCCTTGGAGCATGTTCCTACTCGGAACTTGGGGCTAAAACTTGAAGATTTGAATATCTCCCCAGGTGTGTAACCCACAGGGTTACTAGGACGAGAGCAGGTATAAGCTTAGATCTAAATTGTTTAAGCGACACCGAACTCTAATCTGTATAGATACCACAGAGTTACTGTGGGTAGGTTTAGTGCGAAAGCAGGTATAGGCTTAGATCAAGATTGTTTAAGCGAAACCGAACTCCACTCGGTGTAAGTACCACCGGGCTACTATGGGTAGGTTTAGTTTTTTTGTTACTAGGACGAGAGCAGGTATAAGCTTAGATCTAAATTGTTTAAGCGACACCGAACTCTAATCTGTATAGATACCACAGAGTTACTGTGGGTAGGTTTAGTGCGAAAGCAGGTATAGGCTTAGATCAAGATTGTTCAAGCGAAACCGAACTCCTACTCGGTGTAAATACCACAGGGCTACTATGGGTAGGTTTAGTGCGAAAGCAGATATAGGTTTAGATCAAGATTGTTCAAGCGAAACCGAACTCCTACTCGGCGTAAATACCACAGGGCTACTATGGGTAGGTTTAGTGCGAAAGCAGGTATAGGCTTAGATCAAGATTGTTTAAGCGAAACCGAACTCCACTCTGTGTAAGTACCACCGGGCTACTATGGGTAGGTTTAGTGCGAAAGCAGGTATAGGCTTAGATCAAGATTGTTTAAGCGAAACCGAACTCCACTCGGTGTAAGTACCACCGGGCTACTATGGGTAGGTTTAGTGCGAAAGCAGGTATAGGCTTAGATCAAAATTGTTTAAGCGAAACCGAACTCCACTCGGTGTAAATACCACAGGGCTACTATGGGTAGGATTAGGGAAAGAGCCGGTGTAGGCTTAAGTCTAAACTGATTTAACCGAAACCGAACCCCAAGACTAGGTAGCTAATCCACAAGAGCCCTTTACTATGGGTAGGGTTAGAAAAAGAGAAGACGTAAGCTTTTAAATCTAAAGCTATGCCAAAAACCCAAAACTCCAAACGAGTCCAGGTTCCTCCTCCTTACTCCCCCAAGAAATGGATGAGGGAAATATTCAAGACACTCTCATCAGTAGTGAGCCTCAGGCTCCTCGGGTGTTTCGGCCTTTTAAACACTAGACACCCTCCTCTGAGGCGGCCCTTCCTGGATGATCAGTCCAGGACGAGTGTCTCGTGGCCAATTGCTAATCGAACTAGACCAGATCCTTCAAGACACTGTGGTTGGGACCTGGTTGCAGGATTATTACCGATACGATCTATTGGTACGATCTATTGAATCAGAACTAGCAGGTAAGATCACCGGAAAACGAGAAATCTGTGCTCTAACTCCACTCAACGTTCCCCAAGCTCTTCACCTGGTCAAAAGAAAACTCACAATGTTGCGGGCATCGAGACTGGCGGATGCGATGCATCAAGCTTCTACCAGTCCTTCGCCCTGAGAGTCAGAACTAACCAGACCGACATCATCCCATTACAGGACAACCGCTGGCAGTACCGACTCCTAGATTGGAGTTTCCAGGTAAGAGATCCCTACCTGTCTATCGTAACACATACCACCAGATGGCACCACCCCCATGTATGCTTTTTTGACGCGTGCACCTCAACCGCGGTGACCAAAAAATATTTCCAACTCCTGCTCAGACCGACTCCCATTTTCGAAAGAAGAGAAGAAAAAGAGGAAAATAAACCGTTTCTCTACTCTCAAAACGTTATTTCTTAAGGAACCAATATCCCCAATTTCGAGATTTCTTTAGAAAAATCGATTTTTTCAAACGATTTTTTCAAAAACCAAACTCCACAGAGTTACTATGGGTAGGATAGGGAAGGAGCCGGTGTAAGCTTAAGTCTATCTTGATTTAACCGAAACCGAACACCACTCGGTGTATAAACCACAGGTCTACTGTGGGTAGGTTTAAGGCGGGAGCCGGTGTAAGCTTAGATCTAAATTGATCAGGTAGAACCGAACACCACTCGGTGTATAAACCACAGGTCTACTGTGGGTAGGTTTAGAACGGGAACCGGTGTAAGCTTAGATCTAAATTGATCAGGCGGAACCGAACACTACTCGGTGTATAAACCACAGGTCTACTGTGGGTAGGTTTAGGGCGGGAGCCGGTGTAAGCTTAGATCTAAATTGATCAGGTAGAACCGAACACCACTCGGTGTATGAACCACAGGTCTACTGTGGGTAGGTTTAGAACGGGAACCGGTGTAAGCTTAGATCTAAATTGATCAGGCGGAACCGAACACTACTCGGTGTATAAACCACAGGTCTGCTGTGGGTAGGTTTAGGGTGGGAGCCGGTGTAAGCTTAGATATGGACTGATCAGGCGAAACCGAACACTACTCGGTGTATAAACCACAGGTCTACTGTGGGTACATTTACTTTCCCCTAATCTGCCTGCAAGAAAGTAACAAAATCAACCAACCCATCCCTCTACCCTTTTTTTAACAAACGTGCAACTCAGACGAACCAGGAGAAGTCTGACCTGTCTGGGACTGACGACTCCCTAAGGGCCGGTCTGGGCCCGTATTCGTCCCCCCATCCCGCCCCCCACCCCGGCTCCAGGAGCCGAGGGAGGGGCCGGAGGGGGTTCCTTGTCACATTCACACAAAAAATAACTAAGACCCTCCCCATCCCCAGAACAGCTCAAGCCCGTAAACCAAACCGAAACCTGAAAAGTCCTAAAAAAGTTCCAACCTGGGATACCACATGCTTCTAAAAAAATTCTTATCAGTGTCTATCCAACCCCGGAATGCGAGGACCCTACCGAGTCCTTTTCCAGACCACCAAACCTAGCAAAAACCCAAATCATCCTGGCCTGATATCGCATCACTACACCATCCCTTGCGTAGCTAGGGCGGACTTACTACTATATTCCCAAAAGCGCAGACCCAATTGTGTGCCAAAGGAAACCACTGCCTCCAATAGGCACTATAGGTTAGGGTTAGAGTGGGTTAGGTTAGGGTTAGGTTAGGGTTAGGGTTAGGTTTTTGAGGATATTACAACAGCTCCCCCCTCCCTGGCACTAGTCCAGAAAAGTGAGGAGACTGAGGAAAGCACGGGCCGACGCATGTCAGACTATACCACTGCTCCCTCCTTGGAGCATGTTCCTACTCGGAACTTGGGGCTAAAACTTGAAGATTTGAATATCTCCCCAGGTGTGTAAACCACAGGGTTACTAGGACGAGAGCAGGTATAAGCTTAGATCTAAATTGTTTAAGCGACACCGAACTCTAATCTGTATAGATACCACAGAGTTACTGTGGGTAGGTTTAGTGCGAAAGCAGGTATAGGCTTAGATCAAGATTGTTTAAGCGAAACCGAACTCCACTCGGTGTAAGTACCACCGGGCTACTATGGGTAGGTTTAGTTTTTTTGTTACTAGGACGAGAGCAGGTATAAGCTTAGATCTAAATTGTTTAAGCGACACCGAACTCTAATCTGTATAGATACCACAGAGTTACTGTGGGTAGGTTTAGTGCGAAAGCAGGTATAGGCTTAGATCAAGATTGTTCAAGCGAAACCGAACTCCTACTCGGTGTAAATACCACAGGGCTACTATGGGTAGGTTTAGTGCGAAAGCAGATATAGGTTTAGATCAAGATTGTTCAAGCGAAACCGAACTCCTACTCGGCGTAAATACCACAGGGCTACTATGGGTAGGTTTAGTGCGAAAGCAGGTATAGGCTTAGATCAAGATTGTTTAAGCGAAACCGAACTCCACTCGGTGTAAGTACCACCGGGCTACTATGGGTAGGTTTAGTGCGAAAGCAGG